>BCLG01000643.1:132805-155216 GCA_001602295.1 Zoysia matrella | reverse complement strand
ATTTCTAGATCTGATGAAAGTCAAACTTCTTTATCTTTGACTGTTAATAATTGAGAAATATTCACGATATTTTCATATATAGATTATGTCACGAGATTCATTATGAATATGTTATGAATATGTAACTTTATATTATAAATTGTTTAAATTTGTGAGATATTATTAGTTAAAAATAAAAAAATTTCACTTTAAATGAATCCAGAAATGCTTATTTATACAAGTGATATCTAGTTTTGTTTGTTGCATAAAAAGCACACACCTGTGCAACCATAAAAAAAGAGACATATAGCATAACAGAGATGATATATTTTTGGGAGAGGAGTCTTTTACCAGTCTGACCCACCACCTCGCAATTGGTTTAAAAATGGTAAGTTTTACTCTCACTGTTTCAAAAGCTCGGAGAAGTAAATATAACATACTTGAAATTTTTCCACTACAGAATCTGTCAAGTCAATTATATCCATATCACCGTTTTGAAATATTTCACTCGTTGGGAGGACATGCGGTTAAATCAATGATTTCGACATCTGGCAGATCTATTGAAATCGATGGTAAAAGACTCATAAATATACGTTGCAATATTACAATGGACCGAAGGAGGAATATCTTGTTGAATTTTAGCCAGGATTTTACAATCTAGTGCACCACGTTAATTGTGGAGCTGTGTGGTCTTTGGATTATTTGGCAGAGAATTGAGAAATCCAACCCGGCTGGCCCTAGATCCGCAGCGGAGTCGCAGCTAGTACCCGGGAGCAGTCGGAGGGAGGCGTTGCACTGCTGAGTTTTTTATTATTTAATTCTTTTTAATTAATATTTTAAAAAAACTGCGCCAAACTAAATTTCTAAATCTAGACCGCTTTAGTCATAGCAATCGTGGTAGCGCGACTTATGAAAGAATCGCGCCATGTGGACCGACACGACTGGAGCCACGTCAGCCGAGGAATCCTATCTGGAGGCCACGCGATTCGCGCCAGGCCAATCGCCGTGACAGGAGTCACACCAATTTGTTTGACGTGACTCCAGTGGATATGAAACGGGCGCTAGCCCCTTACGGTTTCTTTCTCCTTACTTTCTTCTTCCTCACGCACGCACGGGCTCTCTTTCTATCTCCGTCTCTGCGACTTCACCTCTAAAATACGGCCTAAATCAAGCCTCCCCCTTCCTCAAACTTCGAGAAAGAGTCGACTGAAGGTACCTCTTTTATTTCCTCCATGTAGATTTGTTTTTCACGAATGTTTTGTTTGGGTTTCGAGTAGTTAGGGTTTAGTAGAATATACGTAATTTTTGTCACAGGTTGAACTTGTTTTGGGTATTATTTGTATTAAGATGTGTCATTTTAAATCATTTGTTTAGGGTAAGTGGGGTTATTCATATCCAAAGGAGCCGAAGAAATATTACGGTTCCTCAATGTCGGCGGATGGTGAAATGCCTCCACCGCTTTCTGTTCTGAGGTGTGAATGTAATTCCGTTGCCTAAGTGATTCAGTCCAAACATCCAACAACGGCAGCATGTGCATATTATATGTGCCCTAACAAAGGCTATGTAAGATTATTGTATTCATTAAAGAAGGATTACATTAAAGAATGAAGAAATACATATGATTAACAATGATTTTACAGGGTCATTGGAGTAGTTGCAAATTCTTCCAATAGATTGATGGTACAGAGATGGTTGATGAGAGAATTCTACTATTTCCACATGACCCATATGAGACGGTCTGGTACGAAGCTTTCGAGCGATGATTACCTCCGCCACCAAATCCTCCTCCTATGACGGATGAGGAGAAGGTGGAAGCATCAAGAAGACGTATCCGCAATCTGCCATTGTGCAATTGTGGTCATCGAGCCGAGCAAAGGCCGCCTGCTAGTTTAACATACACTCCATTTTTTCATTGTTTTAAGAAGTTTATGGTTAGTAAAGTTAGATGCAAAGTAATGTTTGTGGTAATTCGTGACTTTGATTAATATTAACAAGTACCATGTCATCATGTAGGATTGTGGGTGAATGTGTGACTTCCAAGAGTGGATATATGGTCTAAAATCTCACTATCCAGAACCTGAAGATTGGCCGGATTTGAGTAACAATTTACACTTGCTATGCAGTGAGATGCCTGAGGTTTTGAGTCAATGCGGTGTGCATGCAAGAGAAGGAGTGGTTCCGTCGGAGCTAGCATATGGATGGTACTGTGGCAACACAGTAGGTGATGATGATGCATGGGTAATATACTGATTTTGTGATATTTGTTTACATTCTTCATGCTCATTTTCACTTCAGTAGGATGTGAAATACAACTTGTACTTTATTATGCAGCATACTAAGAGGTGCAATTGGGAGGAATGGAGGGATGAGGACGAATTTTACTCGCAGCTCAAATTGTATAATCCTAAACAAAGGGAGGAGGTTTTGAGAAGCAGAAGAAAAGAGATCAGGTATGAACATTTGACGTGTCCCCCAGGATGGATCATTGAAACAATACAAAGAGAGTTTGGACTTGATAAAAGGAAGGATAAGCATGATGCCTATGAGATTGCATTGAAGTATTGGAGCGAGAATCGAGAGAAGTATCCTGCTAAGGAGGCATGGAATCATTTGTCCCTGCCATGGCATACAACATTTGCTAGGGCTTTAGAGTGTATGTCATGGTGTAAAAAAATGATGGAGAAGCTAGCTGAGCCAGTGTACCTAGAGGAGTGTCATCAGAAGGAGTTAGAAACTCAAAGGGCTAAAGAAAAAGCTTAATATGAGGCAAGACTGAAGGACCCACATTCTTGAGAATCATATTTTGGTACGTTAGAGGAGAGCAAAAAGAAGAGAAAGCTAGAGGAAGAAGAAGAGGCAAGAGAGCAAGAAAAGAGGAGACAGGAAGAAGAGGAGAGAAACAAGAAGTTGCAATTTGATGCGGATGTGATAAAAGAAATGGTGGTCCGCCTTGACAAAGGCAAGTATCATGAACCCACATGATGATGAAGATGACTAATTATCCTTGTTTTGTTTTAATTAATGTTAACAATGATGTATGAACTTATTATTATTGCTGTTGTTGGCGTGATGGACATGTAGTACTTATTATTGTGGTTCTTTTTATGTCTTGTTCTGATAATGTAGTACTAGTAGCGTATGAACAATGTTACTAATTTTATGTGGTGCTATTACCATGTAACATATACTATGTTAAGCTTGTAATCATGTACCTATGTTCATGTGACATGTCGTACCTATCAATGTGACCTGTCATACTGATCTCTGCGGTAGCTCAGAAATCTAATGCGAAAGTAATTAATGTCACTTGTAACAGACACATCAGTGTCACAGAGCATCAATAATGGTCTTTTGCTAAAGTTGGAGCATCCCATGCGAGGTGCAGAATCCCGCAGGCATTGACTTGGTCCATGCACCTTTGCTTTTGTGCCTATAAAACGGAGTTGGATTGAACGATTCTCATATCACAGATCACAATGGCTTTCAACGCAAATCTGAGGCTAGAAATCTCACCATGGGAAGATCGGCCATTCCGTGAATGTGGAGAGCAAGCTAAACTTTTCATATACTATGGTCATAGGTATTTCTATTGTTCGGAATTGGGTAACGATAGTACTTCATTCAACTACTTACGTTTATGCATTCATATGATTATAATTTGTTATGTTACTAAACATAAATTGTTTGTATTTAGTATATACGAGCCATGTGACTTTGAAGAATGGTTAGACAATAGTTCTGCGCCAAACAATCTTGCATGTATCACACAAATAGAAAGTGATGATGAGTACTATACGCATATGCAAGAGTATGAGACGATGCAACGCGCGTTGCTTGATACCCAACAACAACTACCTGAAAGAGAGATAGAACTCAAGATACGACATGATGAACTAGTTAGACGTCGTTGTGCCCGTATAAGAAGACATTTTTCTGGCGCAGATTAGCAGGGAACGCAGTTTATCAATGGTATCATGTATTCTGCAGTCTATGTATGCTCTATATTCCGATGTTCTAGTAACTTATGTATTCCGCAATCTATGTATGCTATGTATTCCCATGTATTTTTCTTTATCGTTTATGAATATTGTAAACTAGTAGACGTGCATGAAAAGGTAACGTACAAATGCACGCATGCGTAAATAGTGTAGATTCGCTGTGTAAACAGTGAAGATTTCTGCGTCACTTTATTTGACGTGACTACACGTCCTTACTGAATCAATGCAGTTTCAACTACAGACCATGACGGCTATAAAACTCACCTCCTATCCTCGCATTCTATACTCCACCCAGATTCAACAATAACCAACCATGGGGAGTAGAGGTCATGGTAGGAGAGCCCCTGTTAGGCCACCACCTGTGAGATACGATGAGAGTTCTAGTCCATCTTGGTATGAACAACATATTTCCGAGTTTCTAATTCAAACATGGAGACAGATCTCGTCGTAAGGAAGAGTGGCCTAAGTGCACACATGGGTTGAAATGCGTTGTACAAATGAAGGTGAAAGGTGACGGATCTGGTCATCGCTTCTTTTGTTGCCCTAAGGGAGAGGTTAGTATGACGTTACCTATTTTCTTTCTTTGTCATTGTTTATGTTACGGGTAGTTCGTAATATTTATTTCATTATTTAGTGGTACTACGATGAAGAAAATTGTGGCTGGACTTCCTGGATTGACCCAGCACCTGTTCCTGCGACCGAAGCATACATCAAGTTTCTTGAACAACGGATTAAGCATTTGTACGAGGAGTTACGTGACATATAGAACAATGTTGGTGTACAGGGTCCTTGTTAAAATCACCGCAACCGTAAGCATCAAGGCCATACCCTTTTTCCATATAATCCATTTCATTTCGTAGTCATTTTTTCTTTTGCCTACCCTTTTTGTTCTTACATAAGGAAGCATCTAGAATGTAGTCAAGACCAGTGTACTCTGGCCATCTAGTCTTATCAAGACATAGTTCAAAGGTGGATTCCCATGTTTTGAGGCGTGCTTGCTTCGAGTAGAATGGACTCAAATATGTAGTACATTCACTGTCCACACGTCTAACTCGACATGCTATGATGACATGTGAGCATGGGACATGCAACAATTGAGGTGTCCTACATGTGCATGTAACATTGTTCCCTATCTCCACTCTAAATACACGACCTCCGGATCTTTCACCGCCAATGTTTGTGTGACAAACAGACCTAACTTCGTACATGAATTGTTCTTGGGTTGAACAGACGAGCTTGTTGGTTAGTTGAGATAAGCCCCTGAGTATTCAAGTGTTTAAGTGTGGGGGCTCCCCATTTATCTCCAGCTTCAATGCCTCGTCGTGCCTTCAACCACCGGTTCACAAAATAGAAATTGCACTTCTGAAAAGTCAATTCTATAATAGCGAAAACTGACAATCCGCGGATCCCTTTTAGAACATTGTTGAACATTTCTGACACGTTCGTTGTCATTAAGCCATATCTAAATCCTCCATCATCATAAGCGGGAGCCCATTTATGCTTTTATGGTATTTTTTTGATCTAACCATGCTTTTGCACTGTCATTTAAAATATTACAGGACTCTTCTAACCGTTTGTTAAATTGTCTCTCCTCCATAGCCTTGCAAACTCTCTTAAGAGATTTGATAACCTACTTGCTTTTTTATCTTTTCCAGATGTTCCCAGCAAAGTGCCGCAAGCACCACTTATGAACCAGTGAAGGGTATCCATGGAGTTCCTCTAAAGCAGCATTAAGCAGACCTTTATGCCTATATAAAATCATGCATATCTGCCTATTTGACCTTATCACATGGCGTCTTGTGTGTGTAACAAACCATGACCAACTCGAGTGGTTCTCACTCTCCGTGATGGCAAATGCTAGAGGAAGCAGTTGCTCTTCGGCATCAATGCCAACTGCTACCATTAATGTCCCCATATATTTACCGTCAAAAAAGTGGCATCCACACTAATTACTGGCCGACAATTATTGAAAGCCTCTGCACACTGAGGAAAGCATCAAAACACACAGCGGAGCATAGGTTTCATCATTCCCTCACCATCGGTACCTAGCATTTTTTGGGTATCTATGAAATATTTTGTTCCAGGATTGTAATGAGCAATTGCACTCAGAATTCTAGGAAGAGTATTATAAGACTCTTTCTAATCTCCTCAAAGTTCAGTCATGGCGAAATGTTTCGCCCTCCATGCCTTGCCATACTTCACATAGTAACCGGTGAAACCATGTATATCCTCAATAAGTGAAGCAACAGTGATGTTGTAGTCAGCCCATAACATTGAAGCAATGCGAAGTCCAAAGTACCTCGTCGTGCATTGTGAATGCACTTGCTTAATATAGGTTGTACCGCATGTGTGAGATTGTTTCATATTTGTAACATCCCGAAATTTCGAATTAAATAAAGTGGCAATTTCCCAAATTCTGTTCTAATTAAATTTTCTGTCCTAATTTTTGTTCCGTTCAAAAATCATTCGCTCCGAATTTTTTTCCGTTCAATATGAAATCATTTTATCTAAATTGTTCTGGTGCCGAAATAATTTAGTCCGCGCACTTTACGTTGGAGCTAAAATTATTTTCCGGAATCTCCTAATTAATTTTTCAGATCTCTAAATATATTCCCTAATTAATTTCTTCAGCCTTCTTAATTGTTTCACGTTTTTCAATTAAAATCCTAGATTAATTTCTAAACCCCCTCTCATCCTAATCCCCTTTCCATCTTCATTTGTCCAGAGAAATCTCTAACCGCTTCCCTTCTGCTCCATCTCAATCCTCGCGCCGCGCCTGCTCCTCTCTTCTTTCTGCGTGCCGCTGGAGTCCAAGCCCCGTCTCGTGACCTCGACGCCCACGTCGTCCGAGCCTCAGCGAAGAGCCGCGCGCCTGTTCCTCGATCTCCCCGCGTCGTGTTCAGCGCCGCGTCGTCTACAGCCGGTCGCGCGACCCGGTGCCTCGGTCCTCGCCCGCGTGGAAGCCAGCAGCCGTCTTCAAGCCGCGTCGCGCTGCTGTCGCTGTCACGCGCAGGCCCCGCGTCGCCGTTTCCGCCAGCCGTGTTGCAGCGTTGCCTGATCCACTGGTCCCAGCGCAGGTCCTGCGTCGCCTGTGCCTCGACCCCCACGCTGCTTCTCCGACGCCGTTTTCTGCCCCGCGCTGCAGCCGTCGATTCCCGCGCCGAAGTTGCCCGACCCGGTCCACTAGTGCAGCGCCGCGCTGATCCATCTCCGTTTTTCGCGCTGGTTTGATCCACTCCAGTACAGGTCTCCGATCTGATTTTCGGCGCGATTTCGTCTTCAATTTCCAGTGCTGGTGAGAATAATTTTTCTTCTCTTAAATTCATTTTCTTTTCTGATTAATTGTTAGATTAATTGCTAATTTAATTTGCGATTAATTATTCTGCAATTAATCTAAATCCTTGTGGTCTCAATTGTCTACAATTTTCGAGAACTCCGTTTGATCTTCGATTATTCCCAAAATTGTTCCGTTAATTTGTCTCGTCGCGATTGTCGTGTAGGATTGTTCCGGGAACGTTTTGCGCATGTTTAGCTGAGTAGTTTCAATTTAGATTTAATTTCCGGTTTTAATTGTCGTGTAATTAGTGTCTAATTCCCTGATCGTTTTGTGTTTAGCCGGTGTTCCTGAAGAGGAGTTCCGCGAGCCAGCTCAGTTCGACGATCCGGATCTCGACAACGATCCCGATTTGCCAGGCAAGCCGCGTTCCTTGATCACTTTGTACCCAGTATTTTAAACTGCATGTTTTGTTTGCAACCCTAATTTGCATGCCAACTATTTTAAAATGTGCTAGCAATATTTCTAAGCCGTGCCTATTTACTGTTCCACAAATATCAACCCTAGGATCGCTTTAGAACATTTGTTTTACTTTTATGCTTGGCCATGCTTAGTCGCATTTAATTTTTATCTCACACCTATCACTATAAAATGAAATTTGTGTTAAATGCTTTTGAACTGTGCTTCAAATGTGTGAGTATTGCAAATAACTATATATAACTATTTAGCGGGGGCAGGTTGGAGTATGAGGAGCTGGGGGACTTTTGGAAAGTCCCTGTGGGCGTACCTGTTGCGGGTACAACGGGAAGATTCGGGCTGGGATCTTTCCGTGAGACTTGTTGTTGGCGTTGAAGTTGGAGATGGTGCCTGCCCCGGCAATTAAGACCTGAGTCCTTCGAGCTTTGTACGCTCAGTTCACAACTATGCACACCACATTACCCTATATGGGCAGTTGGCTTGATCTTGAAGCTTGTCGAGACTGGTTGTTTACCTGTGGGTTGCCGGTGTTGTGTTAATGTGGAGTAGAGCTCTGACTCCCCACATGAGATCGAGATACCCCACCTGATCAGTGGTAGGCTCTTCACAGCTCCAGGACCCGATTGCGTAGGCTTTTGGGATCCCTATCCCAGAGGACGGATGACGCCAGTTAAAGCTTGTGGACGGGTCTTGTGTGTTCGTCGGGACTACGACGATAGTTCTCAATGACGCTTCTCATGGGTCCAGGTGGATAACCTCTGCAGAGTTTTAGTCGATGCGCATTGCCACATCCTTTTGGAAGGACACCCCCCTGAGTTGTGCGCCTCGTTGAGTAGTTTTGCTTTTCCTCCTCCTCTCTTTTTTCAAAATGTTTTGGACTTCGGCCTTTGAGCTGTGGCCGAGTGTGGAGATTACATCGGCATTAAAATGAACCCCCGTCTGGGATAACAGATATCTCTACGGGGCAAGATAATAAAATTTGACAAGTTTAAAAATAAAGCTTTCTTACATCTTTAAAATAAAATATAATGTTTTAAACTTGCATTTAGAAATTGAGCCATGTCTTTACCCTTGAAACTATTTTGCATGCATACATTGTTGTTAGGTAGTACGCGGTTTGCTGAGTATTCGTACTCACGGCTTTATAATTTGATGTTTTCAGAGGATACTCTCAGCTTCGACTTCGACTACGTCTCTGACGGCCCGTGACGTCCGCTCCTGCGCTCAAGCTAGCCTGTGTGGAGGAGGTTCACTACTGCTGCCACGTTGATGCTTCCGCTGTCGCTCTTGATGGATTCTCGATAGTGATATATCTGTTCTGAGATATTTTCGGTCTGCGTGCCAATGGACCCTTTGGAGGATTTTATTCTAATAATTTCACTTTCACCTGCTATTTTCTATTCTTGTTTCCTGTTTAATATTTATGTTATGGTTTCTTGATTGATCGCTTGTGATGCCGTGCTTGCCAAACTCCTAGGATTGGCATAGTCACGAAAGATCGGGACTTATCGAAAGGTAAGAAAAATCTCGGTCGTTACAGGTGGTATCAGAGCCATACTTGACCGTAGGAGGGAAACCGTAGAACTGGACGTAATTAAGGATTATTTCTAGATTTCCTAATCTGCTAACAAACCTTCATCGTGAAAGTTGTTTTCTTAAATCTCGTCGATTGCTTGGTGGGAGTCTTGTTTGCTTAGAATAGTACTTGTTTAGTTATCTTCGTTCTGATCTGCTCGCTTTCTATCTCGTTCAGTAATTCTGTTTCTGCTAATGCTATTTTTCTAATCAGAATTGTTTTCCTGCAACAGATGGCTCTGAGGAGGTTTGGACGCCTTCACGCTCGTTTTGAGGAGGCCGCTCTGGAGGACCCTGAGGTACCACCACCCGCTGGGCGTGGTCGTGGTGCCGTCCCCAGAGGTCGTGGTCGCGGCGCTGGAGGCCGTGTACCAGTGCCACCTGCGGCTGACGCGCCTGGCGTTGATCGAGGACGTGGCCGTGCTAGCGCCCCTGCTCCTCAGGCTGGAGGTCGTGGTAGAGAAGTTGCTATGGACCCTGAGTTCGAGCCTGCTGGTGTTGCCGCGCCTGGTGAGGAGCTTCCAGCTGCTCTGAACCTGGCGGAGGTGATGGCCTGACAAACGCTTCTGCTTAAGCGTATTGTCGAGCAGTCACAGCAGCAGCCTCGTGGTCGTGCTCCTGCTTCTGACGCAGCACCGTACCAACAGTCAGCCGGTTCTCGCATGGCGATGTTTCTGAGCATGCGCCCTCCCACTTTTAACCGTGCAGTCGATCCTCTGGATGCTGACGACTGGCTCAGGATATCGAGAAGAAGCTAGACCTGATTCAGTGTGACGACCAGGAGGCAGTTTGTCTGGCAGCTCACCAGTTGACAGGTGCAGCTGGTGCTTGGTGGGACACTCTGTACGCCACACTTGATGAGCCTGAGCAGTTCACCTGGGACGACTTCGTCACCGCTTTCCGTGCTTTCCACATCTCAGAGGGAACCATAGAAGCGAAGGCGGAGGAGTTCCGTACTCTTCGTCAGGGAGGTATGTCTATCACCGAGTACGCCAACCGCTTCACTCAGCTGAGCCATTTTGCACCTGAGGAGGTCTCGACTGAGCGTCGTAAGATGTACTGGTTTCGGAAGGGCCTACGTCTTGAGATGCTTCCGTACCTGGACGAAGGTCTTCAGAGGAGCCTTCGTGAGCTGATTGACAAATGCCTAGCTTTGGAGGCGTCACTTCAGAAGCTCGACCGGTCCAAGGATGCTAAGAGGAGAGCTCTTGGTCAGGGACCCAGTCGTGAGGCTTCGCAGCGTCAGCGTTTCAGTGGTTCCTTCCGGCAGGGATCGGGACAGCCCACCTTCGCCCGATCCACTGCTCCTGCTCCAGCTTCAGTCCAGCAACAGAGTTCTCAGAGCCAGAGAGGTGCCTTTTAGCAGCAGCAGTCCTCTTTCCGTCCGACAGGGGGTCAGCCCTTTGTTCGCTGCTTCGAGTGTGGCCAGGAGGGTCACAAGGCGTTTCAGTGTCCGAGGCGCCAGCAGCAGGGACCTGGGGGAGGTGGTGTTCAGTTTGCCACTCCCGCTAGGCCACCGCACCAGTCAGGAGGACGAGGAGTGCGTTTTGCGGGCCGTGACGCTGCTCAACCGAGCGTCACGCGCAGCCGTTTGAACCACATCTCAGTGGAGGAGGCTCAGGAGGCACCTGACGTCGTCGTTGATGAGTTCTTGGTTCAATCCCACCTAGCGACGGTTTTGTTCGACTCGAGGGCTACTTATTCGTTTGTGTCGTCGGCGTTTGGATCCACACACAGTCTTCCTACCTCACTGTTAGCTATACCTACACTTACCACTTCACCTCTGGGAGTCTACAAGAGTCGTGTTGAGTGTAGAGGTGTTCGGCTCTTGATAGAGGGTGTGGTCTTTCTAGCCTATCTCATCGTCCTTCCCTCGCGTGACATTGATGTCATCTTGGGGATGGATTGGCTAGCGAGGCACAAGGGAGTCATCACTTGTGCTGAGAGGGTTGTGTCTTTGGTTAACCACCACGGTGTCTGAGTGGTGTGTGCTCCTAGAGCGTTCAGATTTCCACCTTTAGTTTGCAGCTTGCAGGAGTTATCTTTGGAGCAGATTCCTGTTGTTCGTGAGTTTCCAGAGGTATTTCTCGATGAGCTGCCGGGGCATCCTCCAGATCGAGATGTTGAGTTCATGATCGATCTTCTTCCTGGTACCGCGCCGATTGCCAAGCGGTTGTACCGGATGTTTTCCGATGAGCTTGCTTTGCTTAAGGAGCACATTGATGAGCTCTTGAGTAAGGGGTTCATTCGGCTGAGTACTTCGCCGTAGGGAGCCCCAGTGCTGTTCGTGAAGAAGAAGGATGGGTCAATGCGCATGTGCGTTGACTATCATTCTTTGAATGAGGTGACAATAAAGAACAAGTACCCTTTGCCGAGGATCAATGATCTGTTTGATCAGTTGAAGGGTGCAAAAGTTCTTTTCCTCGATTGATTTGAGATCGGGGTATCACCAGATGAAGATTCGACCTTCTGACATTTTGAAGACTTCGTTCGTGACGAGGTATGGGTCTTATGAGTTCCTGATCGTTTCTTTTGGACTCACTAATGCCCCTGCCTACTTTATGAACATGATGAACAAGGTGTTCATGGCTGAGTTAGATAAGTTCGTGGTGGTTTTCATTGATGATATCCTTGTCTACTCCAAGTCAGCGGAAGAGCATGAGCAGTATCTGAGAGTTGTGCTTGGGAGGTTGAAATCTCATCAGTTGTATGCCAAGTTTAGCAAGTACAAGTTTTGGCTTGAGAAGGTTGCTTTTCTCGGTCATGTTGTTACAGCTGAGGGAGTTGCCGTTGATCCTGAGAAGGTTAAGGCTGTTGTGGAGTGGGAGTCTCTGAGGTCAGTCTCTGAGGTGAGGAGTTTTGTTGGATTGGCAGGCTACTAGCACCGATTCATTGAGAACTTCTCTAGGATTGCTAAGCCTATGACCGAGTTGACACAGTTGGGTGTGCCGTTTGTTTGGTCAGATGCTTGTGAGAGGAGTTTTCAGGAGCTGAAGATGAGGCTGACATCTGCGCCTGTTTTGACCTTGCCGAATATTCATCAGGACTTCCAGGTTTTCTGTGATGCTTCTCGTCAGGGATTGGGTTGTGTGCTGATGCAGAACAAGAAGGCT
Organism: Zoysia matrella; assembly: GCA_001602295.1. Lineage (NCBI taxonomy): Eukaryota > Viridiplantae > Streptophyta > Magnoliopsida > Poales > Poaceae > Zoysia > Zoysia matrella. Next base: position 142,800 of record BCLG01000643.1, on the reverse strand, counting down.
GTGTGCTATGCTTCGAGGCAGTTGAAGAAGCATGAGCTGAACTATCCGACGCATGATCTTGAGTTGGCAGCTGTTGTCCATGCTTTGAAGATTTGGAGGCATTATCTGATCGGCAATAGATGTGAGATCTTCACCGACCACAAGAGTCTCAAGTATATCTTTACCCAGGCAGAGCTGAACATGAGGCAGAGGAGGTGGCTTGAGTTGATTAAGGATTACGATCTTAGCATTAACTATCACCCGAGTAAAGCCAATGTGGTAGCCGATGCTTTGAGTCGTAAGGCCTATTGTTCTTCTTTGATGTCTGGGCAGTCAGAGATTCTTGTAGATCTGACCAGTTTGAGAGTTGAGATTGTTCCTCAGGGTTTCTTGTGCGAGCTCAGGTTGCAACCGTTGCACCGGGTTTTCGTGTGGATCAGCAGGGTGCTTTGTGGTTTGAGGACCGTATCTGTGTTCCGAGAGTGCCAGAGTTGCGGGATGCTATTCTGAGAGAGGCTCATGATTCGAGGTTTTCTATCCACCCAGGTTGCACCAAGATGTTCGAGGATCTAAGGACTCGTTTCTGGTGGGTTGGTATGAAGGCAGACATTGCTGAGTATGTTGCCTTGTGTAATGTTTGTCGGCGAGTTAAGGCTGAGCACCAGAGGCCGGCTGGATTGCTGAAGCTGCTGTCGATCCCTTCCTGGAAATGGAATGACATCAATATGGACTTCATCACAGGTTTGCCGTTGACGTCTCGCCATCATAATGCTATCTTGGTGGTGGTGGATCGATTGACTAAGACCGCTCATTTTGTCCCTATAAATGAGAGGTACTCAGTTGATCAGTTGGCCAAGTTGTACATCGATCACATTGTGAGGTTGCATGGTGCACCAAGGAGCATTCTGTCTGATCGCGGGCCTCAGTTTACCGCGAGATTCTAGAGGAGCTTGCATGAGGCTATGGGTACACACCTGGTGTACGGTTCAGCTTATCACCCTCAAACAGATAGTCAGACAGAGCGTGTGAACCAGATTCTGGAGGATATGTTGAGAGCTTGTGTGATCACCTATAGGCAGAGCTGGGAGGACAGTCTCTCTTTTGCAGAGTTCTCTTACAACAACAGTTTTCATGCCAGTTTGGGTATGTCATATTTTGAGGCGTTGTATGGTAGGAGATGCCGTACCCCGCTCATGTGGTCAGAGGTTGGTGAGAGGTTTTTCTTTGGTCCTGATTCTATAAGAGCTGCTGAGGAGAAGGTTGAGAAGATCAAAAAGCATCTCCGGGTTGCTCAGAGCCGTCAGAAGAGTTATGCGGATAAGAGGAGGAGGCCCCTTTCTTTTGAGGTTGATAATTGGGTGTATCTCAAGGTGTCACCTCTTCGTGGCACGCATCGCTTCCATGTCCGAGAGAAGTTGGCTCCGAGGTTTGTTGGTCTTTTTCGGATTCTCAGGAAGATCGGTGATCTTGCTTACAGGTTGGACTTGCCATCCGAACTTGCGGGTGTGCATCCGGTGTTCCACATCTCTCACTTCAAGAAGTGTCTTCGAGTGCCGAAGGAGTGAGTTGTCCCTGATGCTTTGGATATTCAGAACACGCTCGAGTACCTGGAGTACCTGGTGAAGATTCTTGATGAGGCGTTCAAGGAAACACTAAGATCCAAAATCAAGTTTCTCAAGGTTCAGTGAAGCAATCACACTGAGTGAGAGGCTATCTGGGAGAAGGAAGATGATCTAAGGAAGAAGTTTCCATATCTGTTTGAGTCCGCTCGTTGATCTCGAGGATGAGATCCTGTAAGGGGAGGAGTCTGTAACATTCCAAAATTTCGAATTAAATAAAGTGGCGATTTTCCAAATTCTGTTCTAATTAAATTTTCTGTCCCAATTTTCGTTTCGTTCAAAGATCATTCGTTCCGAATTTCTTTCCGTTCAATTCGAACTCATTTTATCTAAATTGTTCCGGTGCCGAAATAATTTAGTCCGCGTACTTTACGTTGGAGCTAAAATTATTTTTCGGAATCTCTTAATTAATTTTTCAGATCTCTAAATATATTCCCTAATTAATTTCTTCAGCCTTCTTAATTGTTTCACGTTTCTCAATTAAAATCCCAGATTAATTCCTAACCCCCCTCATTCTAATCCCTTCCTATATAAACCCCCTCTCATCCTAATCCCCTTTCCCCTCTTTATTTGTCTAGAGAAATCCCTAACCGCTTCCCTCCTGCTCCATCTCAATCCTCGCACCGCGCCTGCTCCTCTCTTCGTTCTGCGCGCTGCTGGACTCCAAGCCCCGTCGCGCGACCTCGACGCCTGCGTCATCCGAGCCTCAGCGAAGAGCCGCGCGCCTGTTCTTTGATCTCCCCGTGTCGTGTTTCGCGCCGCGTCGTCTGCAGCCGGTTGCGCGACCCAGTGCCTCGGTCCTCACCCGCGTGGAAGCCAGCAGCCGTCTCTGAGCCGCGTCGCGCTGCTGTCGCTGTCACGCGCAGGTCCCGCGTCGCCGTTTCCGCCAGCCGCGTTGCAGCGTTGCCTGATCCACTGGTCCAAGCGCAGGTCTCACGTCGCCTGTGCCTCGACCCCCGCGCTGCTTCTCTGACGCCGTTTTCTGCCCCGCACTGCAGCCGTCGATTCCCACGCCGAAGTTGCCTGACCCGGTCCACTAGTGCAGCGCCGCGCTGATCCATCTCCGTTTTCCGCGCTGGTTTGATCCACTCCAGTACGGGTATTCGATCTGATTTTCGGCTTGATTTCGTCATCAATTTCCAGCGCTGGTGAGAATAATTTTCCTTCTCTTAAAATTCATTTTCCTTTCTGATTAATTGTTAGATTAATTGCTAATTTAATCTGTGATTAATTATTCTACAATTAATCTAAAACCTTGTGGTCTCGATTGTCTACAATTTTCGAGAACTCCGATTGATCTTCAAGTATTCTCAAAATTGTTCCGTTAATTTTTGTCGTCGCGATTGTCACGTAGGATTGTTCCGGGAACGTTTTGCGCACGTTTAGCCGAGTAGTTTCAATTTAGATTTAATTTCCGGTTTTAATTGTCGCCTAATTAGTGTCTAATTCCCTGTTCGTTTTGTGTTTAGCCGGTGTTTCCGAGGAGGAGTTCCGCGAGCCAGCTCAGTTCGATGATCCGGATGCTGACTACGATCTCGATTTGCCAGGCAAGCCGCGTTCTTTGATCACTTTATACCCAGTATTTTAAACTGCATGTTTTGTTTTTAACCCTAATTTGCATGCCAACTATTTTAAAATGTGCTAGCAACATTCCTAATCCGTGCCTATTTACTGTTCCACAAATATCAACCCTAGGATCGCTTTAAAACATTTATTTTACTTTTATGCTTAGCCATGCTTAGTCGCATTTAATTTTTATCTCACACCTATCACTATAAAATGGAATTTGTGTTAAATGCTTTTGAACTGTGCTTCAAATGTGTGAGTATTGCAAATAACTATACATAACTATTTAGCGAGGGCAGGTTAGAGTATGAGGAGCTGGGGGACTTTTAGGAAATCCCTGTGGGCATACCTGTTGCGGGTACAACGGAAAGATCCGGGTTGGGATCTTTCCGTGAGACTTGTTGTTGGCGTTGAGGTTGGAGATGGTGCATGCCCCGACAATTAAGGACCGAGTCCTTCGAGCTTTGTATGCTCAGTTGACAACCATGCACACCACGTTACCCTGTATGGGCAGTTGGCTTGATCTTGAAGCTTGCCGAGACTGGGTGTTTACCCGTGGGTTGCCGGTGTTTTGTTAGTATGGTGTAGAGCTCTGACTCCCCACATGAGATCGAGATACCCCACCTGATCAGTGGTAGGCTCTTCACAGCTCCAAACCCGATTGCGTAGGCTTTTGGGATCCCTATCCTAGAGGACGGATGACGCCAGTTAAAGCTTGTGGACGGGTCTTGTGTGTTTGTCGGGACTACGACGGTAGTTCCCGATGACGCTTCTCGTGGGTCCAGGTGCATAACCTCTGCTGAGTTTTAGTCGATGCGCAATGCTATGTCCTTTTGGAAGGACACCCCCTGAGTTGTGCTCCTCGTTGAGTAGTTTTGTTTTTCTTCCTCCTCTTCTTTTTCGAAATATTTTGGACTCCAGCCTTTGAGCTGTGACCGAGTGTGGAGATTACATCGGCATTAAAATAAACCCCCGTCCGGGATAACGAAGATCTCTGTGGGGCAAGATAATAAAATTTGACAAGTTTAAAAATAAAGCTCCACCATGCTTCACATTGGTCACTTTTCAACGTCCACCATGCTTCTTTTGAATACGGGCCCAAACGCTCCAAGGACATGTTGCATGCTGACACTTGATTGTGTATCTCTCTTTTTTGTTCGAGTTACACACATAGTAAGGTCTATGGTGCCGCACTGCATAGTCCTCGAAGAAATATTTGAAATCTTTCAGAGTCTCAAAAGTCATACTCTTATTGATGAAAAAGTTCTGACTATCACTAGGTTCATCCCGTAAGCTAGAGCCATTGTCCGTTCTAGCATCCTTCGTCCTACTATAGTCGGTATGCATTGGCTCCTTAGGTAACCTTACATTTATATCTTGCAATGCACGCAACTCATCTTCACTATATATTATCCTCTAATTTATTTCAACATCACCACCTATGTTCTCATGAGAAGCAGGTTGTGCTCCATCAAGATCACTAACATCCTCATCTTCGGAACCTACTTCCTTGTCATGAAAATCACCCCATTCACTATCCGACGATGACTCCTTCAACCCTTCCGAATATGTTTCTTCTTAGAGTTTTCTTTCCTCTACCTCAAAAGTATCCTCATTAAAATCATTGTTAACAACCGTCCAATCATACACCGGTGATATTGATAGGTTCTCCTCTTTCTGCTCCAAACAAGGTTCCGCTGCAGTCAATACCTCAATTGGCTCCTCCTCCAAACACACATCTTCACATGCTAATAGAATATAACTAACCTCTTCGTTCTCAACTATATCTACTGTAACCTCAGCACATTTCACTTGACCATCCTTCAAATAGCCCTTATAAAGGTTTCAATCATCTTCCAAAGCTAATTTCAACAAAATATAATACGCTCTACCGCCACTTCCTGCATCAAACCGACCACGAAACATAAGACTACTATTCACTCCAACAATAGACTTCACCGTTGCCTCAATTTCACAAAAAAGGTGGTATTTTAAATGAAATCACTTCTTCGCACCTCTTAACCACTTCACTATTTTCATTCAAAATGCAATGATGGAACAAATGAACTATACGATCCATTCAACAAATACCACTCTAGTTTTCGAAAATTATCTATCACAAAACAAAAAATAAATAAAAATTAGTAAACATTGAAAAATAACACACCCACACTATCATACACGTTAATATCGCGGTGCAATATGATAATTTATCGATATAACATGCCTCAAACAACCACATTACTAAAAATCTCTATATTTCACTAAACCCTACCTACCCCAAAACCTAATAAAACATGCATGAAAAACAAATCTACTCGGATGAAATGGGAGAGCTACCTTTAAGGACTAAATGCTCCAAGTTTAGGGAAGGGGGACGACCGAGGCCGGATTTTTGAGCACAAGTCGCGGCGAGGAGAGAGAAACCTGCGTCGGATGCGAGCGCGGGGAAGAAGAAAGGAGGAGAAAGAGCCGCGCGGGGCTCGCGGCCGCCTCATATCCACTAGAGTCACGTCAAACAGATTGGCGACTCATGTGGCCTTCAGCTGGGATTTAGCGGCCTCCGGCTGAGGTTCAGCGGCTGACGTGGCTCGAGTCGCACTGGTCCACATGGCGCAATTCCTTCACGATTCGCGTCAATACGATTGGCACGACTAAAAGGTCTAGATTTTAGAAATTTAGTTCGGCGCAATTTTTTTAAAATATTAATTCAAAATGGATTAAATAATTAAAGAACTCCGTACTACTCCTAGCAAACTCTTCCGTTGACCTGCTCAGCCAGGGGACCCATCGGGTGCATAGGTCCACGAGTAGCAGCGGCAATGTCGATGCACGCACGGACCGTTAGTTGCAAAGGGCCAATGACACAGAGACCACGACAGCAAAGTGAGGACAACAGACGCAATTCAGAAAGCGAAATTAGCACTAGCCTCTCACTTTTGGCACCGGGTGAGTTCCATTGACCTGCTCCTTGCTAATCCTGGATCGGATCTCCATCTGCGCTCGTTCAAACGCATAACGAGGGGCCGATCGTCAACGGGGTAAACTAGAGGCGGACAACTATGGCGTGGCGTACTCGCGCCACATGAATTTTCATTCAAAATATACAAGAAAAAAATTAGAATTTTTTCTTAAAATATACCCCTCATCTCAGAATAAATGTTCATTTGAGTTTCGTGTCATATACCTTTAACCAATAATTTCTATAAATTTAGTTAACTTTTAAAAACTTAGTATTTATATTTTTAAATTCTTCATAAAAATATTTTCATAATATTATATATAATACAATTAATTTATATTATATAAATTATTGGTAAAATGTACTATATTCTACTTCCTCCGTCTCAAATTATAAGCCACTCTGTACTCTTCAAAATTTCTCAAATTATAAGTCGTTGTCATTTCTTCAGACAATTTTTTCTCTTCTTAATACATCTTCACTCTATCTTTTTTTTTTCTATTTTTTCCACTTTTCTTAATTCCTATGCCCGGATCTAAAACTTCTCATAAAAAAGGACGGAGGGAGTAGGATGGAGGAAGTACCCATGTGAACTCTTTCTCTAGATTAGCAGAAGAACGAGTAAATTGACCAGTTCATGGTACTTGTAGTATTCCCTAGGATTTTAGAATATTAACACTGTTGATTTTTATCATCAACTTTAATTATTTATTTTATTTAAAAATTTTGTTTAAATATGTAATTTTTTTTTTATTATTCAATTTATTATTAGTGAAATTTAAATCACATCTAATGGTTTTACATATTATAGCAAATTTTTTAAATAATACAAATAGTCAAAGTTGATATTAAAAATCAAACGGTATCTATAATTAAAAATCGAAGAGAGTAATAGTGGGGAACCACACTACAGGAAAGTCTTCCAAACAGATTTTTTTTTAAGAAGCCGGCTGTGTTTCTGTGAATTTGAAGGGAAAGAGAAACCTGGTATTGGAATTTGGATGGTAGCAGGCGAAAGAAGAGAACAGATGTAAACCAGCAGGGTTACACTGAGCCGTAGTCGTCGTCGTAATAGGAGTGGACGTGGAGCAGAACACGATCGTTTGACCGTGTCCAAATTTTCGCAATAGAACCGTTCAACGCACGATGGCGTCCGTGACCACTCGCTCCTCGCGAAAGAGCTCAAGGGCAAGGCGTTGACCCTACGCTCCGTTCCTTTGGTTGCCAAGAAAATAAAAACAAAGACAAGCCGATAATAACTTTCATACCTAGCTTTCATCAAACAAATCTTTGACTACTGATTTTATAAATTTAATAAATTTTAGTAACATAAAAAATGTATATTATGAAAGTTTTTTATGATGAATTTAAAAATAAATATCGTATATTGTTCAAGTTAATCCAATCTATAAAAAGTTTTGATCAAAGTTAAATAACCTGAAACTTAAATGTAAAAGTTCTTCTAGACGCTCCCTCTATTCTCAAATATAAGTATTTATAAGTTTGATCAAAGTCAAATTCTTTTGTTTTTAACTAAATAATAATTAGAATATTAAATACTTCTAATATAAAGACTAATACTATATTATAAAAGTTTGTTTCACTATGGATCTAGTAATATAATATTATATATGATAAAACAACATTAATTATCTATTATTAATGGTTAAAAGTTAAAGAAATTTAACTTTGTTGAAACCTAAAAATACTTAGTATATTTTAGGATGAATGTAGTAACTTTTAAGCTAAGGAACATGCATGCCCCGTTCCGTCGACCTCGCCACGTTCCCTCTTCCCGTTTTTCTTTCATATTCAAGATCGATAAATTGGTATAAACCTCCGTTTACAATTATGTATTAATTTTGACTTTTTCTATTAACTGTTTGACTGTTCTTTTCTACTATAAAATTTCAAAATATAGATATAAAAAATGTACATGCTCAAAGTATATCTGATGACAAATTTTATGATGTTATTTATAATTTAATTAACTAAATGTTTTAAAAGTTATTACTCCCTTCGTCCCAACAGAAGTTTATTTTGACTACAACTTTGACCAATGATTTATATAGATTCGATTAAATTTAAAAATCTAGTATTTGTACTTTTAAATTCATGAAAAGGTATAAATAACTTATAGTGAGACGGAGGTAGTATTAGTTAAAGTATGAATAGTAAAAATAAAATTGTTAAGTATTTATGAACGAAGGTTTATAGTAGTATTACTGCAGAGCGAGCTCTGATTTTCTTTGTTACGCCAGGCCATGTGCTTGGGACCGATACGACCTTGTCTCCAGAACCATTTATCGATAATATTTTTTTGAACGAACTCTATTTAGTGCAATAATGAACATTACAATAAGATCCAGCTTTCGATTTAAAAATGATTACGACTATTGAGTCTCCAGTTTTTAAAAAGGCATGACTCTCGAGTCTTCAGTATTTGAAAATGCATATGACTCTCGATTCTGGTGCTTAATCAAACCAGTTAATCGATTTTCAACAAGCCGTGCATGCATGTTCGTTTTCCAAGAGTTGACCCAGAGCTTAACCCCCAATCCAAGTCTCCTCTCTACCAAACGTGGAAAAGTGATCCATCCATAAAAGATTGTTGTTTCGTTGATCCCAAAGTGCACCCTGCGCCGTGGCGACGAGCCCACTACCAGCTGGTTTTACTTTGGACCCCTCACGTATCTCATATTCATATGATTTGCTTGTTTTAAAGCACCAAAGCGTATACAGATTGAACCCCAACCCCAAGGGGTGTACTCCATAGTTGCCCTTTGAAAGTAGTAAACATTTTGGGATAATAACTAATCTCATCCCTGAGTTACGGTCAAAAGCTAAGTTTCATCTATCAACATTCAAAATGTTCAGTTTAATTCCTGAATTTTAGTTACAGACTCAATTTCATTCTTATCTGATGTGGCTACCTATGTGGCATGCCATGTCTACGCGTGGCATACCACCTCAGCTTGAACTTTAAATTCAAAAATTCAAATCGATTTTTCTGTCAAATTGTAGATCTGTTTTCAGATTCGGTTGAACCATAGTGTCCCTCTACAAGATATTGAATTGCGTTAAGATTCTATTTTCTTAAAATATGAAAAAGTATATAAAAATCTCAAAAATATATAATATGTTTAAATTATTTACTTTCAACATATATATGCTATATCAAAAATATTTTGCATTAATTTTAAGGAATATGATGGTTTAAACGGATCAGAATATAAAGTAATGTTTTGTGAGAAATTGATTTGAAATTCATAATCCAAAATTGAAGCTGACGTGTCATAGCAAACGGTGATGTGACATGCCATGTATGTAGCACACAGATCAGGGATGAAACTGATTATCTAACTAAAATTTAATAATTAAATTGAATATTTTGAAAATTGAGAGATGAACATGAGATTTTAACCATAATTCAAGGACCAGATTGAGTATTATCCCAAATATTTTTGAAGAGAGGTCAATAAGAAAAACAAGGAAGTTCTAAGGTGGAACTCAGAAGAATGACAAGACGACATTAGGAAGAATAGGAAAAAAAACCACTACACGGAAAAGATAACCAAGGCATTGACTTTGCACCCCCTCGTCTTGCTCCCTCTTACCATTTCCACCTATAAAACGCACCCATCCATTCCCACATCTCAGTCAGTCCTCTCCCAACCCAAACCACCAGCCAAGAGCAAGAAGTCCTCTCCTTCCTTCCCCACACTGCAGTACTGCACGCGTTCAACTCGGTCTTCTCTTCTCCGACGCCAGCCATGGCCGTGGACCTGATGGGCCGCGCCTTCGCTCCCACATCCGCCGGCGAGCAGCTCGCGTTCCAGGAGGCGGCCGCCGCGGGGCTCCGCAGCCTG
>BCLG01000643.1:68221-132689 GCA_001602295.1 Zoysia matrella | reverse complement strand
CGTCCCCTCGTCCCGCGCCGGAACCGGTCGTCTTCTCGCAGCCGGCCTCGGCGGCGCCCAAGAGCCTGACGCTGGACTTCACGAAGCCGGCGGCGGTGCCGGCCATGTCCGCGACGTCGACCTCGTTCCTGTCGTCCGTGACGGCGGGTGGCGGCGGCGAGGGTAGCGTGTCGAAGGGCCAGAGCCTTGCTGTATCATCAGGCAAGCCGCCGCTCCCGAAGCGCAAGCACCCCTGCTCCGCCGCCGCCGCCGCCGCGGCGGCAACAGCAGCAGCACCAGCCGCGCACTCCGCGTGCCACTGTTCGAGGAAGAGGCGCAGGCACGCGACGCGGACGGTGCGCGTGCCGGCCCCGCCCATCTCCGCCTCCAACCCCGCCGCCACGGCGCCGACAGACATCCCCTCGGACGACTACGCGTGGCGCAAGTACGGGCAGAAGCCCATCAAGGGGTCGCCGTTCCCGCGCGGGTACTACCGGTGCAGCACCGTGAAGGGGTGCCCCGCTCGGAAGCACGTGGAGCGCGACGCCGCCGACTCCGCAACGCTCGTCGTCACCTACGAGGGCGACCACCGCCACGACGCCGGCGCCGCCGCGCGCACCTGATCTAGCTGATCAGTTAGTTGTAGCAGTACTACGTACTGTAGTAGACGAAGATTAGTCGGTCTGTTTCGATTTGATTTGTTCTTTGGATCCAGTGGTGGTAGAACCTAAAGAACTGTCTTGTGTAAAAAAGAATCAAACGAAGGTTTGCAGCTGGAATTTCTTGATAGCTTCGCGTTGAATTTTTACCATCGTGTTCTTCATCATCGCAAAAAACCTTAAATTCCGCACGACTTGTTCTTTTGTTTGAAGTCGTCGCATCAGCCGTTCAGCGGCCGGCAGCATCCCTGTGCGCGGTTCAAGAAATGGGTGGGCACTAATCTACGCGCTTGATTTACGTGTCTGTGGGACCCATCAGGCAAGTGGGGAACGCCGGTCAAAAGCGGCCGATGAGAAGTCGCTTTTGGGCCCACCGATGCACTCCTACCACTATGGCAGTTGTTGGGTGGCGTCCAAGAGTTGACCAAACCTTCATTCTCGTTCATCCACGGCCACGCCTGCGCGTTAAAGACGGCTTTCGACGCGTTGATTTTGGCAGTTGAGCAAAAGTTTTGGTGTTCGGAGGCATGTTCTTTTGAAATCAGGATCTGTTTGGATGGTGTCATGTTAAGACTAGCGATTATAACTGCGATAATTATTTATTTAATTGCTAAACTTATAATATACCATAATTGTTTAATACTAATAAGTTGCTAGTTTTTTCTCTTATTCAAACATATCAAATTTGTGATGTTAATTTTATTCACCGAACTTTTCAAAATGGTGTATACTACTTCTTTTGTCTCAATTTAGTTATCGTTTTAGAATTGATGTAAGATGTGTTGAAAACAAAAAGAGATATAGAAATAAAGATGTATTAGAAATAAAAAAAAGTTGCATTGGGAAACGAAGATAACAAATATATTGAAAAAAGTTGATAAAACTAGGATGATAAGTAATTTATGACGGAGAAAGTATATTATAAAATTTTAATTTTATAGCCATCCAAATAGCCCTAAAAAGTTCTTAGAAATGACGGTTCCAAGCTCGCACTCTAATCTCTGCCGACTGTTTTTTGCGTGTAAACCATGCGAGTTCTCTTTTACCATTTTTTTAAAGGATAAAGTCCAATATTTACTCTCTTCAAATATAGCTAAAGTACAAATAATTTCTTAAACTATATTTTGATTTATTTTATCCCACTGAAATATGGTTTTGGGTCAATTTACTCTCTCATATAATTTATCTTTTTAAATTATCTATACACAAACGTAATCTTAATATAGAGCTTTATGAGACGATAAAACACATCATAATACATATTAGAAAAATATTTTGAATTTTTTACCATTATTTTGCATATAATTTTGTATCTGAAAGATTAAGTTACTATTGAATTACTTTACTTTCAAAAATAATGATAAAAATCATATTTATTTTTAAATATGTGGTATGATGTGCTTTATCATTTCATAAAGTTTGATATTAAGATTATGCTTGTGTATTGAGAAATAAAAAAGAAAAATTAAACGAGTGGATAAATTTATCCAAAATCATGTTTTTGCAGGGTAAAATAAATCAAAACAAAATTTAAAAGGTTATTTAAACTTCAGTTATGCTTGAGGTGAGTTATTTGAAATTTTTTTTTATCATCATATCAATTCAGGGAACAAAGTTTGGCGGTTTTTTATGTGCCGTTGTTTCCAAAGTCTGATCCGCCATCCGCACCGCAAGACGTTCCACGAACTGAGCTATCATGACTACTAATCGATGGTGGGTCAACAAACATAAAGAACTTGTACCTGCGTTTGATCCTTTCGGAATTCCATGTTAAATTACAAGTGGACTTGCATCGTCGGTGGCGTGGGGGAGTGCCTGCTTTTTGAACGAGGAGCGGTGTTAAATTACCCATGACGACTTGCATGACGGGTGCTGCAGTACTTCTAGAATTGCGGGTGGGTCGTGACTGCGTGGGATGGGGAATAGGGATAAGGTTTGGGTTGGAGAAGGAGAGCAATCAGGCTGGGCCAAAAATTGGGGGAGTTTCTGTCGTTGGGTGAGCTGCCGGGGAAGTTTGGTTGGGCCAAAAACTGGCGTGGGAAAAAATGGGCTGAAATCATATTTTTTGGGTTCCGACGGGTCACCTGTGGGTAAACAATAAAATTTGCACCCGGATTCGATATGAGTTGGGTTCAGCGTGGGTTCAATCTGCCGTATAAAATTGAACTACATGGTGCAAAACTTGAGGGTACGCGAAACTCACACCCGAATATTCGCTAGCCATATAAAATTATTAGTAGAATCAATGGTATCCTCTCTATAAGTGGCGTATAATCTCTACTAGTTTCTCCATCCCATTCTAATTTTTTTTTTACTTTTAGATATCACGTTTAATCAGTCAGCGTATTCAAAATTTTTAAACAAATATAAAAATAAGTAAGTCATGGTCAAAGTTTAACGAAAATCCACACGGTGTCCCAATGGTAAATGTTTCCCACAAATCATCAAACAAAAAAGAAAGGAAAAGGGAACCAAATATAGAGTCATTTCAAGCATGTTCGAGGGTTTTCACACATCAAGCACATATAGTTTTTTATACTGAAAAGGAATAAAAAGGTAACTTGGATTTTCCTTATTGGCACCTAAGCGCGGGGGCAAGAGAGACTGGAAATCCAGAGTCACCTGGGAGCCAAATATGTAGTAGCAGCAGCAGCCAACAGGGGGTTTCAAATCCGGGGTACTTCGATAACCATACCAATCTTTACTGCTGGGCGAAACCTTCTCACATTGCAAGCGGAACCTTGAGGAAGTCCAGGACGTACAGTCCGCCATCGCTGAGGTGAGTTTTGCCAACGATCCTTCCATCAGCAGCAGTCCTTATGCAGCATGCACCGCCGCCAAATGTGACACTGTAGTCCATCTCAGCAAGCTGGCTAACCGAGACCAGGTTCGCTTTGAGCCCTGGTACAAACCACACATCAGAAAGCACCACGTCATCCGTGACCACGGCACCGCGTGCACGGACCTGCATGGGAGCTCTGGTGACGGCGTGAACAAACAGACCATCGTGCCCAGTTACAAATCCAGAGAGCAGGTTTTTGTTCCCTGTGGCGTGATGTCGAGCAGCAGTTGCGATGATCCATTTAACTGATGTATTTATCTCCATTGCCTTGAAACTGACCATAGACCACAGTAGCAGGAAGGATCGTAATAGTTAATTTTCAAGAATGGAAAAGTGTATCAGCACATTCAAACTTAAGAGGGAAAAAAAGGGGATTGAGTACCTGTCATATTGTTCATCTTCAGTAAGTTCATTGCTCTTACTAATAATCTCCCCGTGATTGAATGTAGAGATTATTCCTAGGTTTGGTGAGATTGACATGTTTTTGAAAGGGGCCAAAATGGTTTTCCACAAATTTGGTAAGAAACATAATTCCCTGTAATAGGTGCTTTTCAGTTAACAAAACAGAACCATGACAAACTGCAAAGGTAGCTAATGGGAGACACCGTAAGAACTCCATCACGTCACTTAACAGTGAGCAGGGTGTTGTGGTGGGGCAGCAAGACCTGATGAATCACATCACTAGTTTTTACAAACAGTTATTTGGGTCCAGTAACCAGTTTGGTGTTCATCTCAGTTTGGACTTTTGGACCGGTAGTCAAGTGATTTCAGGGGAGGCCAAGCAAAAGTTAATACAACCTTTCTCTGAGGAGGAGGTCAAAACAGCAGTTTTCGCAATGAAAACTGAATCAGCACCTGGCCCCAATGGTTTCGGGGTTCTGTTCTTTAAAACCTTTTGGGAGGTTATCAAACTGGAACTCATCGAGATGTTTGTGGATTGATACAGGGGTGATTTGGACTTACAGCGCCTCAACTATGGGATGATTACGCTGACCCCTAAGGCCAAGGAGGCATCAACCATTAAACAATTTATACCCATTTGCTTAGTCAATGTGGACTACAAAATCTTTACCAAAACATTGAATAACAGAATAGCTTGGGAGACCACTAAGATTTTGAATCAGGAACAGACAGCTTTCACTAAGGGGAGAAACGTCCTGGAAGGGGTGGTTATGTTACATGAGGTCATCAATGAACTTAAGAATAAAAATTTACTTGGGTTAATCTTTAAGATTGATTTTGAGAAGGCATACGACAAAGTTAAGTGGAGCTTTTTGGAGGAGGTCATGTGTAGGAAAGGCTTTCCAGCTCCTTGGGTTAATTGGGTGATGCAGTCTATCCGTGGTGGACGTGTCTGTGTGAATGTGAATGGGCACCGTGGAGAATTTTTCCAGAATTATTAGGGATTGCATCAAGGAGACCCCCTCTCACCATTCCTTTTCAACTTAGTTGCGGATGCTTTAGGCTCCCTCATTATTAAAGCCAGAGAGAAGGGTAAAATCTCGGGTTTGCTAACTCACTTGTTGCCTGAGGATCTAACACACATCCAATACGCGGATGATACAGTGATCATGGTTGATCCACTTATGAGAATGTTAGGAATTTGAAATTCATTCTCTACTGCTTTGAGTTCCTGTCCGGGTTGAAAATTAATTTCCACAAGAGTAAAGTCTTTGTTTTTGGAGCTGAGGAGAATGAGGCTATTACTTGGACAAATATGCTGAACTGTAAAATTGGGGAGCTTCCAATGTCTTACTTGGGTATTCCTATTTCTGATCATGCCCTTAGGGTAAGTGACTGTGATAAGTTAGTGACAAAAATGAGTAAAAGAATTGACCCATGGAAGGGTAAGCACAATTCTTCTGGGGGTCGGCTAGTTTTGACCAACTCTTGCCTGAGTAGTTTACCCATATATATGATGGGTTTATATCTTTTGCATGAGACAACTCACAAAAAGATGGATACGATTCGAGCTAATTTATTCTGGCAAGGAGCCAGCTCTAACTATAAATATCATATGCTTCGCTGGGAAATGGTGTCTCGGCCTAAGGAACATGGTGGTGCGGGTATCATCAATACAAGGATTATGAATGAATGCCTCCTTACCAAATGGATTTGGAAAATTCATAACAATCTGAGTTACGGTGCCGGCTGTTAAGGGCTAAATACATGCCTGATGGAGACTTCTTTACATCCCAGGAGAATTAAAAAAGACAACTTGCACGAGGGGGGTAAATTGACCCAAAATAATGTTTTGGTAGGGTAAAATAAACCAAATCATAGTTTATGAGGTTATTTAGACTTTGGCTATATTTGAGAGAAGTAAATTGAACTTTATCTATGATGAAACTATAAAGCACCTCATTTTTAAATGCCGTTTTTCTCGGTTCATTTGGGGAATCATACAGAGTTCTTTTAACCTTAGTCCACTACGTAGCTTTACTCATATATTTGGTAATTGGCAAACTTTTGATGAAGATCTGCTGTTTAGTTTTCCTTCCGGTTGCTAGTGTTTCCTATGTTAATTACTACAGCTTCATAGCTGTTGGAGCAGTCTTTTCTGTAATGAGGCTGTAATGTCGCATGAGGTCAAGGCTGGAAGTTTTTTTCATTATCTAAAAAAACATTAATTTCCCTGTGACTGAATGTACTAGGGGATTGTTTCCAGGTTTGGTGACTATGACATGTGTTTTACAGGGAGCAAAATGGCTTGTCACAAATTTGGTGAAACTGTAACACTTCGTGTTTCCGACTAATGCGACACTTCATTCGAATTCGCAAATTCCCGAAAAATCCGAGCTCGACGAAATTCAAACTCAGTTTCAAATTAGTCCCAAATTTAAATTTGAAATTCAAAATGTGAGCTCAAAATTTTTTATGAAATATTGTGAAACAAAAATCTCTCTGGAAAGTTCTTGCAACCACTTGAATTTTAGAGGTTTTCGAAGAAATTTTATTCGAGGTTTAAAAGTCCCAAATAATTGGTTTTTACTCTAAGTATAGTCTGTCTTTGAAATTTAATACAAAATTATTTATTTCTATTTTGAGGTTGACCCCAAAATGAAAGTTGTTCATTTATAAAATTTTTACCCTCCTACAAAATTTCAAAAACTTTTGAGCTCGAGAAGACATGCTTTCGGATTAAAACAGAAAGCAGCGCAGGAATTCAGAAAAAAATCGGGAAAAAGAAAAAGGGACGCGGGGCCCGTCTGTCAGCCCGCTATCTCTCTTTCTCCTCCCCTTCCAACCGCGCGCGTCCAGCGCAGCCCTCCACGCACCCGCGCCTCGCTCACCTCCTCGCTGCATGCACGCCACGAACTGGGGACGTGCCCTCACGCGGGCACGACACTCTCTCCGTGTCCAAAGCCCTCTGCGCTCTCACTCTCTCTCTCCCTCCCTTGTGTGCTACCCCCGAGTTTCTCCGCCGAACGCCATCGCCTGTGAGGAGCAGCGCCGCCGAGCGACTTTCAGTCCCAAAGCTTGGACGGGAAGCTGCGCCACCCCGCCGTCTAGCTTCCCCAGGCCGCCATTCCTCCTCCTCTCCGTGCGAGCGACCGAATTCCGAGTTTTCCCCAAAATCCCGTCTCCGGCGCCGTCGGCTGCGCCTCTTCCAAATACGGTAACTCCGGTGAGCCTCACCGCGTCTCCTTTGCTCTCTGACCTTCTCCATCACCTGCAAATTCCTCCTAAGTCTCCAATCGAGCTCTCGTGGCCGGATTCACAGGGATTTCGAGTTTTCCTCGCCGTCGGCCGCTGAGCCGAGTAACCTGGCCGTGGACGCCCCCTCTCCGCTCCTCCTCCACGACGACAACCTCGATGGCGAGCTTCTACTTGCTTCCGTGAAGCTGTAGGAGGAAGCCGTTCTGGTTTTGGCCCACTGCAGCACCGTCACGACCCCGCCGAACGTCGTCCAGTGCCGCTCGCCGCCGAAGGCGAATTCCGGTGAGGGCCGCCGCCTTTATTCCCCACCACCGAGTTGCCCTCGCTGCACTGATCATTTTTAGGCCGGCGCCTCTGAGCTTCATCTCCCGGAGCCGAGCTCCGGCGAGCCGCGCCACCACGCGTCGGCGAGGCCTCCATGGCCGGTCGGCCGGCCAGAGTCGCATGCGCGAAGGATCCGGTGTAGCCGTGTGCCCCACTTCCGTGCGGCCGCTGTTTCCAGCGCGCTTCCGTGCGGCAGCGACCGTAGGCCGACACATGGCGCACGGAGGAGAATAATCCCAGAAATTATTTATTCCTTGTGCAGAAATTTGTAGAAACTTTTAAACATCATATAAAATTCGTATGAACTCCAAAAATTACAAATAATATACCGTTGGAATCCTATCATCATGTAGAAGATTTTAGAACTTCCAAAGTTGCATTTTCTGCATTAGAATTAATTCTAATAATTAAATAAAGTACCTTGCACATACATTCATATCATCATTTTTCCTGCATATTAAAAATGTGAAAAATGCATAATTATGTTCTATTAATTAACATATGTCATTTTAGAGTTATTTAGAATTTATACACTTATATATTATTTATAAATAATTTATTACTCTTAGATACAAATTAATTCATTAGAAAATTCATAATATTGCAATAAAATATAAAATTTGTCTAGAAATTAGTTTATAGCTTTATTAATAATTTGAGCAACTAAATTTTGTGATTTATGCCTTCAAGAACCATATTAAGAAAATTTAGAAACAATCTTCTCTATTATGAACTATTTAGTATAATATAAAAAAATTCATTTCAAAAACATTTTCATATAAATTCCAGCAACACGTTGGTCTAATAAATTCTTTCCATGAAATCATGATCATAATCTTCTTGTCATATCATCGCATACTCATCCTTGTCATATGCATTCACGAGCATATCATCGCAGGTGAGCATCCTTGTCACATGCGATGACGAGTAAAAATATTAGATGTCATTAGGTGCATAACTAATCGCACTTGCATATCACTTCACACATTAGGAAACGTCGCGGAAGACCAAGATCTAGCGCTGATCGCTCCGGAGTCGTCCGTCGCTACCTTCCTCTTGTTTGTACTAACTCTCAGCAAACCGAAGGCAAGCCCCGATTAACCCTGTATTAAATTTTTGTTTTATCACTGTATTGTATAGCTAATGTACTGTGCATTAAGTTGTAGGAGTTGTTTGAAACCATAGAATGCATGATAGTGTTACTTACCTTATTAAGTGTATATTGATACACGTAACTCGATGTACAGCTAGGCTATGAGTTTTAATCAACGGCAGAAGTCGAGTGAATGAGAAATCTCACTCGCGAGATTGTAGGTTTGATTTTTATCCTACACTTGAATAAACCTGAGACCTGGCGAGGATAGAGTATAGGAGGGTTTGAGAAGGTTGGGTCTTCGCGGTGGTAGCCTCGTTTGTGTCGGTTAAGGACCGATTTGAGTGTGGTCCTGTTGAGCAAGTTTGAACGTACCGAATACATACTGGGGACATGGGACCCAGAAAACTGATGTAGCAAAACACCGTAGTGGTTGGACGACCCCACCTCTCTTTTGGCGGCGGCGGAGGAGAGCATTGTGTCTAACCACGGATATGTCCTACGTGGTGATCGCATGGAGAACCCTGTGCTCAGGAGAGGTGCGCCTGTTCGGACCGGCCCTATGGGTTGAGCGAAAGGTGGCTACGTGCGGCTTTCGGGAAGCGCGTACGTGTCGTGTACTTCAGATTTTCCCAGCTTGTGTAAATCGATTATAATCGCTGCCCTCACAGTAACGAGTACCACTTGTTCACTGCGTTATGTCGTAGTAACAACTGGACTAATAATAATGATAATATGATTTATTTGCTTAGTTATAGGTAATTGTTTGGTAACTATTATTGTGGTAGATGATAGTGCAAATTAAATTTATCCTTCCTTGTACTCAATTTGCTGCTAAAACTTGAAAGTAAGAATCCATTGTTAGTGCTATGTTTTATGCCAATGGCCATTCCCTGAGTCAGCCTTTCATGCTTAGGAGTCGGCTGTAGTTAGCCAATTTGACGGGTAAGACTTGCTGAGTAATTAGTACTCACGGTTTGTTGTTTTCTCTTTTTGTTGTATGTAGCTCTCTCTGCAGGTAGCTGTTGTGGCTGTTGCGGCCAAGGAGTGTGGGAAGGTGAGGCCCCTGCGAACTGTTCCTGTGAACCGATTCCCTCCTCACGGAACTCCGGTCGCGAGGAGTGAAGCATGTCTTAGGGTAAAATATGTTTTATAGTAGAAAACTGTCGTATCTCTTCTATGTCACTTCCGCTATGTTTTAAACTTATCTCTTTTAAGACTACTTGAATTGAATTTTATTGTAAGACTTAATCAGTTTTCTATTTTATATTATCACTTGTGTTGTACTATTTGGATATTGTTGCTCAATATCATCCGAAATCGATCTTAGACGAGCGAGCCGTTCAGTGTTTTGGGAGGGTTCTGCCACAGAAATAGAGAAAGATAATTTCCTATAATAGGTGAATTTCAGTTAACACAACTGAACTGTGAAAAACTGCAAAAGAAACCCTACCACCGTTTTGAACTTGGTAGTTCAGATTTGAACTAGCAAGCATCAATTATTAGAAAATAGAGGGAGTATTTTGACAAGGAAGAACAATATCTCAAATACACTTGTCGGCAGCTTCCTGCAGCATAATTCAGCCCGAAAAGGTACAGATACATGGCGATCTGCAATGCGACATACTTGATCTCTTGTGTGCTGCTTATGTTGCTTAGGAGGAGGATCAGGAAAACCATTGATGCGGCAAAGGCTGTTGCATTGCAGTAGAAGAACACTGGATCTGACACGTGTTTTACAGGGGCCGAACTGTCTTCCCACAAATTTTGGGAAGCAAAGAGACATAATTTCCTATAATAAGTGATTTTCAGTTAACACAACTGAACTGTGAAAAACTGTAAAAGAAATCCTACCTCCGTTTTAAACCTGGTAGTTCAGATTTGAACTAGGAAGCGTCAATTATTAAAAAATAGAGGGGGTATATGGACAAGGAAGAATAATACCTCAAATACTCCGCAGCTTCTTGCAGCATAAACACCACTCGGCTTGAAAAGGTCCCCGATCATGGCGATCTGCAGTTTGCAATAATTGATCGCTTGTGTGCTGATTATGTTGCTTAGGAGGAGGATCAGGACAACCATTGATGCCACAAGGACTGTTGCATTGCAGTCTAAGAACACCAGGTGTCGTCGGGGATAGGTGATGCAAAGGACCGGGTCACCAGCGAGGTAGTTGTGCCGACCATCGGGAGCATCTTTCTGCCATAAGCCACCCGTTTTGTTCAATTCTGGTTGGTATGTGATGGCCGCCCCAAGAATACCGAGTGGAAGCCCGTACATGCGAGACTTTTTCAGAAACTGATGGGCATCAGTGCTGCCTTGCTGATTTTGATCGGATTCTGTGCCTCGCGTTGATTTCCATTAAGCAGCTCGAGCAATCTCTTGTATGTAAGCATCCTTTGTTGCGCAAAGACGCTGAACGCAAGCCAGGACGAGCGCTCCGCAAACCCGAGGCAACGCCGGTGGTACCTGGGGTGGTCCAGAACATCAAAAAGGTACCAATCAGTTGCATCTACTCTAAAACATTAAGCTGATTGGAAAAGGTGAGCAATTTATTTATACTTCAAAACTCTTCCTCACATGCAGTTCTTGTAGAGCGCAAACGTGAAATATAAGTATATTACAGTTTATTTAATAAATCGTGTCCGTCAAAATTTAAACTCAAAATCTCTAACTCATCATATTAAGCTACTATACACGAACCAATTGAGCATAATAAAAGCTTAAGTATACAAAAGAGGTGAGCAATTCACTTATAGCTCAATGATTAGAGGTCGAGTACCCGACGGTGCAATGAGTACAAACTGAGAGAAAGGTGAAGAAACGTACATGCGAAACATTTTCCGAAGCTGATCGGCACCAGCGTTGCCGTGCTGATTTTGATTGGATTTTGTGTCCTCACGCTGATTTTCATTAGCCAGATTGTTCGATCTCAGGTATGTACACACCCTTTGTTCCCTGGGGAGGCCGAACTTGAGTTTGTACGGCGGCGGCTCGAAGCAGTGGCAGCACTGGGGATACCATTGGTCGTCCCAAAAATTATAGTAGTCCAGATTTTCGATTCGCATGTAGAGGCTGCGGAAGGAGGCGGTGAGTAACGATTAGGAGGTCGAGTACCCGACGGTGCAATAAGGAGTACAAATCGTGAGAAAGGTGAAGAAGCGTACCTGGGAAACATCTGATTTTCATCAACCAGATTGTTCAATATCAGGTAATTACACGTCCTTTGTTGCGCGGTGACCATGACCTCGAGCGTGGACCACAGCAGCTCGAACCAGATGCGATGCCGGCGATACCATGGGTCTTCCAGAACATCATGCCACTCTGAGATTCGGTCGTAGAGTTCCCTGCGAAAGGAGGCGGCGAGTAACGATTAAGAGGTGTACCCGATGGCGCAATAAGGAGTACAAATCCAGAGAAAGGTGAAGAAGCGTACATGTGGAACATTTTCAGAAGCTGATCGGCGTCAGCGTGATTTTCATCAGCCAGATTGTTCAGTCTCAGGTTACATATCCTTTGTTGCGCGGTGAGCATGAACTCGAGCATGGACGGCAGCGGCTCAAACCAGAAGCAATGCCGGCGATACCAGGAGTCGTCCAGAACATCAAGACACTTTGAGATTCCGCCGGAGAGATCCCTGCGGAAGGAGGCGGCGAGTAACGATTAGGAGGTCGAGTACCCGATGGTGCAATAAGGAGTACAAATCGAGAGAATGGTGAAGAAACTTACGTGTGAAACTGTGTCAGAAGCTGATCGGCATCAACATTGCCGCGCTGATTTTGATTGGATCCTGCGTTATGATGCTGATTTTGCGAGTTCAGATTGTTCAATATCAGGTACTTCAGGTCATCAAACTTGATACAATGGTCCTCATCCAAATCATCGTACATATAATGTGTCAAGGTGATAAAATAGTCATCCAAATCACCGTACAAAAAATCATACGCCTCCGAGATTCGATCGGAGGATATCCTGCGGAAGGAGGCGGCTAGTAACGATTCGGAGGCCGATCATCCGATGGCGCGATAAGGAGTAAAAATCGAGAGAAAGGCGAAGAAACGTATAGGCTCCGATCCACCCTGATCTTGCGATCCATCAGCGAGTCGGGCATCGTAGCAAACGACTTGCGGTCGAGGAAGGGGGGACGTCGCGGATGAGTCAGGCGCGCAGTAGGGAGCAGGATAATGTTTCCTTCGGAGTTAGGGAATGGCCTGCGTACTGAATGATGGAAAACCACCGCACCGGCCAATTCGAGGCTCTGGTTTGTCTCTCTCTCTCTCTCTCTAAAACCATTACCCATTTCTTTCTCGAAACATCCGCCGTAACTGTTGTCTTTTATGAATTGTGCTCATTGGAGTACAGCTAGTGTAACGCTTCGTGTTTCTAAATAAAGAAGCAATATTGTTTAAATTCGAATTCAAACCTTTCAAAAAGTGAAAGTTCAAAACATTTAAACGCGACGGATGTGAATTTTGCGAGCTCAAGTTTTGGACAAAAATTTCCCTTATGTGGCAGATTATAAGAAGATACTTAGGTTCCTTTTCAAAATAGAAGGTTGCAATCCAAATCTTGTTTCCTTAATGAGTAGCCTTCTTCTAAATTCTGAAAATTCAAATCCAGTTCGAAATTATAATTTCTCCCAACACAAACGTTATTCGTCTCAAATCTCTCTATCGTCTTGCCAAGTTTCAGAGATTTCAGAGTTCTAGAGGTACTCTTTTAAGACCTCAAAAGATGGCTAAATAATCTGCCGTCAGCAGATTTCCTGTCCTTATCAGTTTGCCAATTTCAAAGTTACTTATCTTTCATCCTCCTTAGCAAGGATCTGTGCATGTGGTTTATGTTATAGAACACATGTTTAAGAAACTTTATGCAAAGTTTTGAGCAATTTTAGGCTTGTTTGCTATTCCTTTTCCGGTTCCCAAGTTGCTTAAGCATTAAGCTTGGCTGACCATTTTCTATCAGAATCTTATGAGTCACCCATATTGTTAATGTTGCTGGGCTAAATCCAATTCAAATTTCGTCTTGACTCTAAAGACAAATTTGTTCCTTTTGAGATACTCCCTCTTCTTGCTAAAATTTCAAGATTTTCAGAGTGGTGGAAGTATTTCTTTCGGACTTTAGAATTTAGTTAACTGATCTGCTTTTCGCAGCTTGTCTCCTTATCAGTTAGTCAATTTCGAAATCCCATATCTTCTATTTTCTTTGACAAAATCTTGTGCATGTGATCTATGTCGTAAATTCCATGTTGAAGAGTAATTTTACCAATTTTCATTCCAATCCAAGTGGGGGGAGTATTTCTGGTACACCAAAGAAAATTGTAGACTGCTCTGTTTTTGGGAGTTTCAGAAACTCCCTTATCAGTTAATCTTTTTCAAAATTCCATATCTTCCATTTATCTTTCTAAAATCCTGTGCAAGTTGGGTATTTGGTACAACACATCCTTGAGATCAACTCTACCAAGTTTCAGACCCATCCAAACTCTTCTTGTAATTGTTTCGTTAATTCCAAAACGCCTAAGCTGTCAGCCTGACTCAACCTTTCCCTTCCATGTGGGACCCACCTGGCAGCCGCTCACCGCCCCTCTTCTCCAACCTCCAGCCGCCAGCGCACAGTCCAGGTGCCGCGCCGCGCAAGCCGTGCTTCATGCATGGCTGCCGCATGTCCCGGCTTCCTCCTCGGTCGAGCGCCCTCTACCCTCCCTTGCCCGAGCACTCCTTCGTCCTCCCTCACTCTCCAGTGTGACCGGCCTCCTTTGCTTCTAGGCGCCGCCGTGGAACGGCCCGGCCAAGCCGTCTCCGGCCCCGATCCGCAATGGGGAGTTGCGCCAGCGCGCCCTCCAGCTCTCCCCAACCTCAGCCCGCCACCTTTCCTGCGGAACACATCGGGTTCGAATTTTTCCCCATGTTTGGAAGCTCGACGCCGCCGGCCGTTCTTCCACAAAATCCGGTGAGCTCCGGCGGCATCCCGTCAATTCTTCGCATTTGTAGCCTCCTCACTAGCTCCCGCACCTCCTAAGCAAGCTTTTCAACCAGTTGGGTGATCTATCGAGCAGGACTTTGGGAGCTTTTCTCACCACCATGACCAGACCCCACGACCTCGCCGTCGACGCCCCTGTTCCGGCCCCATCCCACGACTACATCACCCGCGCCGCTACTCTAACGGGTGCGCTGAAGCTCTAGGAAGTGGCCGTGTTGGAGTTCGGCGTCTCTGCAAAGCTTCCGTCGCCGCCGAAAACCTCCATCAGCCGCCACTCGCCGACGGCGCACTTCCGGTGAGCACCTCCAGCCGGCAACACCCTTCCCGAGTTCGCGGCGTCGCGCTGATCATTTTAGTGCAAAGATCTGGTGGCCTTGCTGCCAGCCGCCGGCTGGCCACGGCTAGCCATGGCTGACGGCCGCTGCCAGGGAGCTCGGCACCTCCGTGCACAGCTCCCCATTGTGGGCCAGATCCCACGCGCGGCCCACCCCGTGGCCTTGACGCTGGCCGACCGCCTCCCCCGGTGCTGAGGCTCCTGGGCCACCGTGGCGGCCCAAGATCCGGCTGGATTAATTTATTTTATTGCGAAATCATTATTTAATTGTCCAGAAATGGTTTTAAACTTCTAAAATTCATAGAATCTTCATTATAACTCGGAAAATTATGAAATAAATTTTGTTAAGATCCTTTCAACTATAAAAATATTCTCAAGCTGACTATTTTTCCTTTTATGCATGCAATTAATTTAATTAATTCAGATCATGTAATAATTCATTAATGCATTATCAATATTCCTTGGCATAATAAAATATTACGAATTTTACTTTTATGTTTATTTTATCAAGCCTTCTGTTATAGAAGAGTTTTATATTTTATTTTGATAAAATAATTTCTATAAATGCTTTATTGTGTTTAAAAGGTATTTAATTCATTATAAATCCATTTGATTTCAATAAATCCTGAAAATTTCTCAAAAATTAGTTTAGAACCTTCTTGATTTTATGCACAACTCAGATTATATTTATATTTTTGAAAACCATTTTAAAGAAGTTTTATAACTAAATTTGTATAGAACTTTGAAAATAAAAAGGCTATCATCGCATGTGCTTCAAATTCGAGTCTTTGACAATTGCAAGCAGCATAATTCAATACTTTGCATATCATTCATGTATAGGACCTGACCCACCCGAAGAGGAGCTTGGAGGTGTTCCTTTAGCAAAGAAAGCTAACTGCGAGCAAAGCCCAGGCAAGCTCCGGTGCATTAACCCTATTTTAAATCCTTTTATTTTGTCACTATGCATTTTATGGTTAATGTACTGTGCATTAAGTTATAGGAGTTGTTTGGAACCCTAAAATGCATGATAGTGCTACTTACCCTATTAAGTGTATATTGTTACAGGTAACTCAATATAGAGCTAGGCTAAGTTTTAGTTCACGGTAGAAGTCGGGTGAATAAAAAGTCACTCGCGAGCTATAGGTTTGCTACACAATAATAACCTTGAGACCGGGGGTGGGGGACAATGTATAGGAGGGTTTGAGAAGGCTAGACCTTCGCGTTGGTAGCCCCATCTGTGTCATTAAGGACAGATTCGAGTGTGACCCTGTTAAACAAGTTTAAACGTACTGAATACATACTGGAATTATGGGCCCAAAAAATCGATGTAGCTCAATATCCGTAGTGGTTGGACGTAACCCTACTACTCTTTAGGCGGTGGGTGGAGGAGAGACTTGGATCTAACCATGGACACATCCTGCATGGTGGTCGCATGGAGGACCATGTTCTCGGAAGAAGTAGGCATCGGACCGGCCCTTTGGTATTGTTGTAAAAGGTAGCCACGTACGACTTTCGGGAAGCGCGTACATGTCGTGTATTTCGAGTTTTCCCAGCTGGTGTAAATCGATTATAATCGCTGTCCCTCACAGTAACGAGTACCGCTTGTTCACTGCGTCATGTCGTAGTAATAATAATAATAATAATAATAATAATAATATGACTGTTTGCTTAGTTTATAGGCAATTGCCTGGCAACCATGTTTGATATAGCTTTATAGCGCAAACTAAATTTATATTCTATGAACTTAATTTACCGCTAAAACTAGAATATAAGGACTTACTGTATTAGCGCTCGATTTGCAAATGGCCATCCCATGTAAGTCAGCCTCATCATATCTGTGGAGTCAACTGTAGTTGGTCACGTTGACGGGTAAGACTTGCTGAGCATTTAAATGCTCAGGGTTTGGCTCTCTGTGGTTTTGTGTGCAGGTAGTCTCTCTCTCCCTCCTCTAGACCAACTGGCAGAAGCAACCTCGAAGGTAGCTATGTCCGTTGGGAGCCCTGCTCACCGCTGCTGTTTGTGTACTGCTAGAGGATGCATCGTATAGGTTCGATGTTATCTTATGCATAGTCTGCAGGAGATCCTAGTTTAACTCAGGTTATTGCTTTCGCGCTTTCAAAAATCTTAGTTTTATGAAATTAAGCAACAGTTTGTAGTATATTTTATCGTGCTTGAGTTGTACTGTTAGTCCTCGCTTCGTCGAGTGACACCCGATAAGATCCTGTGGTCAATGGATCGTCTCTTCTGTGGGGCGGTCTGTCACAGCTAGCTAGGTCGAGATGCCGAGCTTCGGCTCGAGCGAATTCAAAAATAAATGGAGCTGATGTAAAAATAATAAGTTAAAATGCTACTCACTCCGTTTTATTTTATAAGGTATAGACGTAAACAAATGTGGGTCGTTCGTTGGCACAGATCTCAATGCAAAAATAATTTTTTTATCTTCTAGAAAGTTAAACCACTAAAATAATCAATACTAATTATAATATTTAAATTAAAAGGGAATGAACAAGTTATGAAAAGTGATGCATATGACAATTAAGGAAACTAAATCTTTCATTTTTTTAAGTAAACGTATTTGATATGTTTGGAAAGTTGCATGTATCGTTAATTAGGTAACTGTACAATTAGTGCTCACGTTTTTGATCATTTAATGGTAATGTGACACTTGTGAACTGTTAACGTGACATTTGACATGGTCATTTTTTGTGTTACGACTTAACGTGACAGCCGTTGCGTGGTCACGTTTATTTTGTTTATGAAAAAACACATGATCATGTTTTATATGAGGCACAACATGTCACTTGTTTTTACCGTTAACGTGATAAGATGTTAATGTGTTATTATGGTAGAAACTTTATATGGTTGCAATATTGGTAGCCGGCCATTCAATTTTCCTGACACTACACATGCTCCATCGCCTGAGATTTTGCCAATCATGTCGGCCTCGCCTGCATAAGGAAATAAATAGATATGTGTGTGAGACATGGTATACATGTCAGAAG
Source organism: Zoysia matrella (assembly GCA_001602295.1). Lineage (NCBI taxonomy): Eukaryota > Viridiplantae > Streptophyta > Magnoliopsida > Poales > Poaceae > Zoysia > Zoysia matrella. The sequence goes on along the minus strand of BCLG01000643.1, from coordinate 114,817 downwards.
ATATGAGTAATCTATTTCGTATTTTATCTTTTTCTTTCCTTCTAAAATTCAACAGTTCATTCACCTGCTACGAGGTGAAAGAAGAGGAGTTGGACTATCTTAGCGGACTTTAGTTTTTATAACTCATTTTTGATTTGGGGCATGTGAATTAAGAAATATGTTCTGAAAATAAGGAGAGAGATAGAGTGAAGCTGTGTTAAAGAGAAAAACGTGTCTTGAGTAGTGAAAATAACTTATAATTTAAAAAAACTTGACGAGCTCAAAATAACTTATAATTTGGGATAGAGAGAGTAGCTTGGCTTGATACGATCTCAAGCTAGCTTATTTAGCTTGCAAGGTCATAATGTCAAACAAAGTGAGAAAACATCTGAAATATTCATAACAATATTTTAAGTTGTAACTGTGTTTAACACCATGTGTTTATATCATACAATATCTAAAAAATAATTTAGGAAAGAATAAATAAGCTTTTGACTATCAAAAGGTTCTAAAAATAGCATAATATCGACATCTAATATATTGAGATATGCTTATTAAAAATTGATTATATGTTTGATTTTGGAGGAGATGATCAGGCAAGCGTTAATTTCTATATAAATTTTATGAGGACATGATTAGACTGCTGTTGGGCCTCTTGTGGAGCTTGTCTAACTCTCAAGCTGCTCGCAAGTTACCTGGATTTAGCTTGTAAATAAACCAAACTAAGATATAAGTTTAGCTTATATAGTTGAAAAATCTTACGAGCTAAGCTGAGATGAGCCGAGCCGAGCCAAGGCGTTAGTCTAGGTGTAGGTACAGCACTAAGAATCGAGGCTCGGGTTTGTCTCTATCTCAAACCATTATTCATGTCTTTCTCGAAAGACCCGCAGTAACTGTTGTCTTTGTCGAAACATCCATCAGTTGTGCTCACTGGAGTTCCCAGTAGTAATTTGCTGGCGCCTTAATTCCCATCTCGTCTTTGAGCTGGCTGCCGGAGTCAACCGATCTCTTTGCTCAATCCCCAGCGTGTTGAGATCTCCTGCATCCATCTCACACTTGTTCCGCAGATGTTCAATGGTCATGAAGCTTACACATAGGCTCCTCCATGCCGCAACGGGGCGGCCGCCGTGTCACGAGTGCCGTGCGAAACGTGGGTGTCAGCTGTGAGTGGTGGAAGTGGCCAGCACGAAAGCCATGGGGAATGAGGACGTCACTCGAATTAGCGGGTGGGTCAATGGGTGGCGCTGTCACTATTAGGAGCATGTTCCGCATTATGGCGATGGAGATAGGAGCATGTTCCGCTCCGTGCTGATTTTCGGTTCTACATAGCTTGTATTTGGTTGATGAAATAAACAGTAGACATAGTCTATCCACATTATGCCATTATCACAATAGAGGCTTCGATTGCGATGGAATCTATAATTTGGTAGAAATGATCTTCAGCATATTCTTTTGATCCAGCTTTTTAAATCCATAAACTACATGTTGTTAATAACAATCTGAAGCTGAAGCAAAGAGAAATTAGGCTGCTGTGGTATCCTAATATATGGCACAACTTTTGCTTTTCAATAGAAAAGTTTGAGAAATAAGTTGTGCCAAACATGACTAGTTCAGAGATTAAATTATGCTCTCAAAGACATATCAAATATATTCTATTTAGATACAACAAGACAGATGTAGTGCATTTGTGTTGCACTTCTTTCACTTATTGGTTGGGGAATGAGGGGCAATTTGTCCCCTTCGGTTTGTTGTTTGCTACATGTTTGATTTAAAGGGAGGCTCGATTTAAATGATTGTGGATCATCCATTTGCATTGATATCGAGACTTAAACTTCTTTTACCTCCTCGGTGGTAAATTTTTTACAATTGTTATTAGTTATTGTATCTTTCAAATTGGAAAGTAACTAATGAGTTTTGGTAGGTAATCAGGGACACTTTTCAGCTAATATTAATTCATTTTTATATAATTTGTTTAAATCAATGGTCGAGATCGAATTTGTGTTTTACTCGAAGAGGTGAACTAACATCATTTAATCTACCTTAAAAGGGCATATATAAAGCTTTACATTTCCCTTAGATCTGTTTCCCTTCCCTACTGAATGCATTGTGTCTCACCTGGACAGAGGAACTGATGATCCACCGGTGGTCCTCCTCGACTCCCAAGCCCAAGTCAATGTTACAGGAAATTTCAGTTTCTTTTCGTCTATTAACTATCTGAGAGAAATAGTTGACATTTATGGAGTGGGTGGGAATAAAATAGAGGCCTTCATGGTTGGGACTGTTCGTCATGGGAATTTCAACCTGAACAATGTTCATTTCGTTCTTGAGGCGGGGAATAGAATTATCGTCTCTGGGTCGGAGCTAGATAAACTCGGGTTTTCCTATGAATTCTGCCGGGGCAAGTGCTCTGTTACGGATCTGCAGACTGGTAAGGTGGTTGCTAAAGGCCGCCTGGTTGATGATGACTACATGATGGACGAGCTGAATACTATTCGCACTGTTGTGGAACTGAACACGCAGAGGTAAGTGTGCTAGCCTCTGTGTGGAATGCATTCTGTTCAGTTGCGCGCAGACTGTGAAAAAGGAACGGCACACATACCACCACCAACACCCCCCCCCCCCCCCCGGGAGGACTCCCGTTTAGGTGCCTGCAGGTAAGGAATACATCATACATGGTGTTTCTTGCTACAAGGCTCATGCATTTGTTAAGTGGTGAAACTATGTGTAAGTGTGGAGGTTAGAACTACTTTTTTATATATGCGGTACACTTTCTCTTTGTGCTATTCTACCTCTTGCTTGTCTTCTGGTCCAAAGATGAAATCCTTAGTAATAGTTGGTTCTATTCACTCCTTTTTTTTTTGCTGAAAACCTCACGTAAAAGCTGTTTGCCCTTGCTGTATATACCATTGATAATAAGCCGCGAGCAGCGTGATTTTTCTCTATGCTGGTTGGTGTAAATGCTTTTTTTACTCAGGTGATCTCTGATAAGAAAGATGCATCTTTGGACGTACAGCAAACACTCCTGTGCTTCGCGTGAATTACTCTTGCAATTGGTTTATCACGCGAAGCAGGGGAGTGTTTGCCTCGCATATATCATCCTTAATGATGATATCCAGGTTGAGCAGAAGCTTAAGGGTGAAAACTGACTGAAGAATATGAACTAAAATGATGATCGAATAGGATTAAGATCAGACCAAATTTTTATTCATTTTTAAACTAAGATAAGAATCAATTTGGTTTGTAAAATAATCTGCGAGCCGAACCCTTTTATCATCCTTACAGAAGCCTGCGCTTCAGGTTCACGATCTTGCGCTCCACCTCCATGCCTTCCATCACCGTCCAGCAGGTAACTGGATGACCACCATGGAGACCAACTCGGCGAATTATGCTCTCACAACTTATGCCACACATGTACGGTGACTAATCCTAGCACTTGCATGCAATGCAATGCCCTCCGTCCCCGGCTGTACGCCAAACACGCCCCCACAAGTCCACAGCACATGGCGAAGTGCTGCCGTATCGATCTATGGCGCATGGGTTTCACATGACACGTCATGTCTACTTGGTTATTTGATCCTTGGTTAAAGTTTATAAGTTTCCTTTGCTTTCCATTTGGCTTAGACATTTGCCCCCTCCGTTTCTAATGGTTGTTGCCGCCGTGTACTTCTAAAATCAAATTTGATCATTCCTATTATTTAAAAAAAGTATGATAAATTTTATATATTTTTATTATAATCTGATTTACGACTTATAATTGTACTCATTTGAACTACTTTTTTAAATAAGATAAATAATCAAAGTTTATGTGAGAAGTCAACGACGACGACAATTAGGAATGGATAGAGTATATCCGCATTTGTGTTCCCCAAGTTGTTTGTTAATTATTTAAATTTCGACATCTGATGAAGCAACTGGTTTTGGATGCCCAAGCAACTGGAGGATGTGATGGTGCTATTTTCTGTTCTTTGCTAGTACAGTAATTTAAACTTGAGCGACTAATTTTCAATCAATTTTGAGTCCTTGCCGTCATGAAAAGAGCAGTGGGCTTTGTTTAGTTATAATTAAATATCATAGTCATAAATATTAATTTCTATATATATTTTATGATTATGTATGACAACATAATATACAATTAAAGATAATTAAGTAATAATTAGTAGCATAGTCCAAATTACTCCACTATATAATTATAATCCAAATAATCTCCTAACCTTTAATTTGGTAAAACTAACCCCACCAGTTCAGCAACTGAGCCAGCGGTTGATGTGGCAGCTTTCATCTGAATCGGCCTGTGCTGAAATGGAACCGGCAGGCAGCAGGCTGGGATCAGGCAAGTCGGCAGTCAGTCCACGGAGCAGTCGCCTTTCTCTGCAGTCCATTTGCGAATGCGGCATCCTACGGACCTACGTCATTCATCTCTTTGTGCGGCAGCAGTCAGAGCACGTAGAAACCAAAAACAAAGTTTCAGTTAGGAACAGAACATGGATATGGATAGAAAAAAAAACATATTCCTTTCAGTTTAGAATATTGATAACATTGATCATTACTTCTAAATGTTTACTCGCTCCGTTCCAAAATATAAGCATTTTTAGATTAGTCAAATCAAACTTTTATCGCTTTGGTCACTAATAATGTATAATTACTAATGTTTTATCATATAAAAATTATATTTTTTGAATTCATCATGAGATAAGTTTTCATAAAAAATATATTTTTATATTAGAAATTATGTAATTTTCAAAATATTATTAGTACAAGTTAAAATAATTTAACTTTATCCAAAACTAGAAATGCTTATATTTTAGAACAGAGATAGTAGAACATACTCCCTATGTTCCTAAATTGATGTCATCATTGATTTCTAATATCAACTTTGACTATTTATCTTATTCAAAAATTTAGTTTAAATGGGTAAAATTTAAAGTTGCGATTCAAATAACTGTAATGATAAATTAAATTATAGCGAAATATATGATATTTATAAAAAAAATTGGATAAGATGAATGGTTAATGTTGATGTTAAAAGTCAACGGCGACATCAATTTAAGGACAGAGGGAGTAGATAATAAGAAAATAAAATAACATACTCCCCCGTCCCATATTACTTTGCTAGTCCTTAAGTTTTCTCTATTTATTTTTCAACCTCACATTTCAATATAATTTTTAACAATATATATCTATATTATCTCTATTTTTCTCCTCATTTTTCGAACATTGCACAATTTCTATCCTCTTTAAGTCATGTGCCTAGACTAAAAATGATGAGTAAATCGGGACAGACTAAAAAATGACGAGAGTAAATTGGGACAGATCGGTGAGTACTTCTTGTTTTAGTCTGAGAACAAGAATTAAGGAGGGTGAAAATTTGATATATGCTAAAAAAATAAAAGAGATATAGATTTAAATATGTGCAAATACATAAAAGCTGGCTTTGAAAAATACATGATGCATTTTCACACTGTATTAATATTTGCATTTTAGTAATTACTAATTATGTTTTTAATATTGACAGCCAGACAAGCGGGTGCAAAGAAGCCAATTGGATGAAGCCATACTCAATGACATTGCAGCTCGGATGATCTGCTTCATGATGCATGAGTTTATTCATCCAATGAGTCAATATTATGACTTAATAGGTGATGTGGCAACACATCAAGAACTTGCTAATTGGTGTGAGAAATATAATAATGCTAAATTAATTCGGCAAAATTGAGGCTAGGCAGAAGAGAATTAATGAACAAGACCGAAGTTGGCGAGCAAATAAAATTTTAGTTTTTAATTTTATGTGAAGTATGTATATTCATGTATATGTGTAAATTAAGTTACAGTAGTGGATGAACTTGTGTACATATGTGATCCTAAACATTCACTTCGTGAATACATTATCTCTGTCAATATATTTTATTAATCTGTTATTTGCATTTGACTTGTATTATTCAGATGGCTCTTATTCAAATATATGAATGTGTAATTAAATATTAAAAGTGTCAGTTTTGTGACGTCAAAAAAACCGACACCCCTAATCCAGAAAGTAGTGTCGGTCATGTGACGTCATAATATATGACATGAGAGTCCTGTAAACAATGTCGGCAAAATTGACATCATTGAAACCAACAATGTTGGTAGTGAGAGCAGTGTCGGTTGCATGACGTCAACACAACCGAAACTACAGTGCAAATATCAGTGTCGATTCCATGACATCATAATAAACTACATTGATGTTAACGTAAATCAGTGTCGGTCAAATGACGTCAAGAAAGCGACACTGGTGTAACTAATAGCAGTGTCGGTCAGATGATATCATGACGTCCGACACTGCTGTTATTGTTACTAGTGTCGGTAAGACGATATTATGTCGTCCGACACTGCTATTGTTGTTACTAGTGTTGGTGAGATGATATTATGTCGTCCGACACTGGTGTTGTTGTTGCTAGTGTCGGTCTCGCTAGCGTCATTTTGACCGACACTGAAGATACTGCTATCAGTGTCGGTCTGATGATGTCATTTGACCGACACTGATAATTTGATTCAGTGTCGATTTCTTCGACCCGATATTGATTACCATTTACAGTAGCATTGTATGAGGAGTATCGCATAATTTGACTGACACTGCAGAACATTATAATCCGACATTGAAGGGTCTTTTTTATAGTGAGAGAATTTTGCCTTAAAAAGCGAGGATGATAAAATTGGGACGAGCAACAAAGGATCGAGGGACTAAGGTGTTATTTTTTATACTACTCCCTCTGATTTTAAATATTAATACCGTTAACTTTTAACGTGAACTTTGAACATTCGTCTTATTCAAATAATCTATTCAAACATGTCATATTATTAGCTATGTTTCAAATATTATTAACAATAAAGCAAACTATAATAAAATATATTATATTTATCATATTTTTAAATATAAAATAATAGTTAAAATTAATATTAAAAATCAATGGTTTCAGTACAATTAGATAATATGCTTTTTCTTTTTTTCTCACTATCCATGTTCTATTCCTAATCCTTTGTTTTTTTTGTTTTCAAGTGCTTGGCGTTTGGCATCTCAGAAATGATGCCTTGGAAAGTGATTGAGATATGAGAAAATAGATGTAGATTTTTCATTCATATCTACTACTAAATTTTAACCATTTATCTATTTCTCACTGCCATAATTTCCCACTTCTCAAACGCCACCTCAATCGCAGCAGAGGACTCAATCGCACCAGTGCAGTCGCGGTGGCTTGGCGCGAAGAGGGGGGGTGCCAGCACGGTGAGGCTGCTGCGGTGCAGTAGGTCCCCTTCGATGGCGCGGGGAATCGCCATAGACAGCGCGGCGCCTGGGGTCCTAGCGGCAGGGTCTCTGTTGACACCCAAAGAATTGTCGTGTCGCCGGAGTGTCCGGCGCATTGCCGGAGAGTCCGGCAAGCCATCTCGGGTTTGGGGCACCTAGCCCGCCGGAGTGTCTGGCATAGTACCGGATCACCCGGCAAGCCCTCTCGGATTTGGGTGCTTAGGTCACCGGAATGTCCGACCCTATGCTGGACTATCCGACAGGCCCTCTCGGGTTTGGGCTTTCAGCCCATCGAAGTGTCTGGCAAGCCTTTTCGAGTTGGGGCATAAAGCGCATCAGAGTGTCCGGCACTATGCTAGACTATCCGGCAAGCCCTCTCGGGTTCTTGGATTTACACGATGGACCCTCTGAGATCTTACCGGAGACTCCGGTCACAAGAGTATCTGGCACTTAACCAGACACTCCGGTGGTGTCGATTTAGAAAAGTTTTCAGTAGATCAATTCCAATTTGTTTCCTAACTTTGGGGATCCGTTGCCTTACGGGATAAGACCATCTCAGCTCTATAAAACAGAGGCCCATGGCCGGTTGAGGGTATCCCAATCGAATCAATAAGTTGCCTTTACATTTTGCACTTTTTAAACCCTAATCCCCTTACTCAGACCTCATTTTGCTGTTCTTCCTTCGTCTCGGCGACGATCGAAGGCGATTCGATTGGCCTGACCAACCCTGGATCAACCCTAAGACGATCCTCCTCCGACAGGGTCTCTCCCGAGGCGGTGTTATCTAGGTGCTGCCCAAATCTGGCGTTGAAGAAGCGTCGGCTTTCCCGCACACAGACGTGCGAGTGGTGCGTTGGCCCGAGATCCGTTTCAACGTCAACAGACTTTTTGGCGACTCTGCTGGGGAACGAGTGATTCTAGTTACACAAATCATTCTCCACCATGACCTCCGAGATCTCAATGACGAACATCATCATGCCGTCTTTGGAGGAGGCACGCAAGGTGTTCTTTAGAATGCCGGAAGGCCTCCGAGGAGGCGCGCAAGACGCGGGAAGAGCGAGAACTGTAGGAGTACTTGGCGTGCTTTAAGACCTTTCATATTACTTTGCCGACTTGAAAAAGGTCTTAACTAATGATATACTTGTCTAAGTCATCTAAAAATATTAGTATTGCATCATCTTCTCATGTTGTGCATGTAGGTCCTTCTACTAGTGCATCGGCGCCTATCACGTCTAATGTAGAACAACCGTTGTATGGCATGCCGTTGAACTCGTTTAATAGACAAACTAGTTATCAGCCTCATATGCAAACCAAAGCTTTGATAGTGCCTCCCGCTTGCGTAGAGCCAATCGCTAGCATCCCCAATCCGGCTGTGAGCCGATTGAATAAATTGGCCAATTTTGTTCCTCCGTACCGTATCGTTGCTTATAGTACACCACCTATCCAACCAAGCGGTACGGATATCTTTCATGGTCCCATCCCTAATGAACAATTTAGCGCCATGAAAAGGAGCACACACTCTTCACCACCGGGCATATCCACTATGCCACCCATTGCTAAAAAAAAATCTTGTGCAAACAATTTCACGAGACGCTAGGGGTAGACATCAAGAGAAGAGACCGAATTTATCAAAAACCATACTCCACGTATTTTGATTCAGTCCCTTATCCTAGCGGATGGCATGTGCAAGATTCGACAAATTCAATGGCGAAGATAGCAAGACCACTTGGGAGCACGTTAGCCAATACGTCGTGCAACTAGGAAAAGTGGGTTTTAGTGAGGCTTTGAAAATACAGTTGTTTTCTTTATCGCTAACCAGAACCGCTTTCTCATGGTTTTCACCATTGTCTCCCGAGTTCCATCTACACATGAGAATCTTTAAAGCGTAAATTTCACGATCACTTTTATTCCGAAGAGAACGAATTGAAGTTGTCACATTTGACATCGATTAGGCAAGAAAAAGATGAACCCGTCATTGATTATCTTCGGTGGTTTAGAGATGTCAAGAACCGATGTTTTAATTTAACAAATTTCGGAAAAAGATCTAGCCGACCTAGCTTTTAATGGTTTACGGTCGCACCTTAGAGAGACGTTGGAGGGATACGATTTTCATACACTCACTCACCTTCAACAAAGGGCTTCGGGTCAAGAAAGCCGAAGCAAAAAAATAAAGCATGGTTACAAGACCTGGCACAGCGTGCACGTCGTGGAATATGATTTGGATAGCTTCGATGATGATTCCAATGACATTTTGGCTGTCGAGTTCATTTGGCCATTTAAAGCCAAATCATTTGCTTGTGATTTGCTCATACCGGTTCATTAGAATCAAAAAGACGATATGAAATAAACCTTTGATGTAGCTAAATGTGAGAAAATTTTTGATAAGTTGCACAAAGGTGAATACATTAAAATTGCATACACTTTACCTCCGGTGAATGAGATTAAGCGTAGAGCATATTATAAATGGCATAATTCTTACTCTCATGATACTAATCATTGCAACGTTTTCCGTCGACAGGTCCAATCAGTCTTTAATGAGGGGCGATTGAATCTTAAGGAGATGCAGATCGACAAGCACCCTTTACTCGTCAACACTCTTGAGCTCAACCTCAAGGTATTGATTCTGCCTCATCAAGCCGATACAACCAAAGGGAAGAACGTGATCATCGGGGAAAAGATGCCTATTTCTTCGAGGGAGAAAGGTGCCTCTATGAAGATGGTGCTCGAGAAGTCTTCCGATGGTCAAGAGTCTCTTAAAGTCACCATCTAAGGCTCAAGACTCGGGAGGCAAGTTTCACAGTCCAAGATGATAAAGCCGAAGAATCCTGAGGTGGGCAAGTGGAAAGTAAACAAAAGCAAGGCCACAGACAGGAAGATGGGGCTCAAAAGCATCTTCGACCATCTTATGGCCAAATACAAGAACCAAAAGACCGATTTGAACAATCGGTCTATGAAGCGGCCATGATCACCACCGAGAGGAAGCAGCCCAACTAGGAAGGAGATGAGACAAACCGCGGATATTCGTGGACCTCCTCCTCTTCCTCCCCATGGGTTCGTGGTGCCGCCGCCATGGTTCCCTCCTATGCCTTGCCCGCCGTTCTCGATGTGGCATCCATACATGGGATCATGGATGCCCGTGCCACCAATGCCCGTTCCACCAATGTCGTACCCGCCATTTCATCCGGGGTGAAACGGATCAAGGGAAGATGTCTTCACAAGGCTCTCTGGCCCTTTTCTGGATCGATCGGACTCCCGACCGGTTAAGGTACAAAGAGGGGGCTCTACCACTAGACTAGAGTGGCGCCCAAAGCAAGGTAATGAACCTGCCCTTTTCACTTTTGTTCATCAAGAGAGCGCATCGAAGGTGTCTTGAAAATCGGCACGATCGATGTTAAAATCGAGGGAGTCTTCACGAGACCGATCACGTTGGATGATCCGATCGAAAAGGCCTCCTATGATCATGAAGCTAGCAGCAGTAAGAGGTCCTCCAAGTACATGCAACCGACTGGTGTCCGCCTGGGTTGACCCACACTCAAAAGAGGAAGCTTCAAAGGCTGCGCCTCCGGAAGATTCGAGAGGAGGAGGCAGAGAAAAAGAGGGACGAAGTCTTCAACGAGATCAAGTCGATTGTCCCTCAAGGTAAGCAGTGGAGAGCTAAGGAACCCGAAGCTCCCACTCCATTGATGATGAAGAAAGCGGTGGCTACTCCAAAGGCACTGGGTTTGGCCGACGCCGTGTTAGGAGAGGGCTCTACAGCACCTTCGCCCACAAAAGACCTCTTGGACTACGAGCCTACACCGCCTCGAGATGGTATGGACATTAACACTATTTGTTTATCCCTTTTCAATTATTCTTTTGTAGAGGAAGAAGAGGTTATGCCACAATTCGACTTTGGAACGAAAAGTGCTATCTTTGAGAAGCCCGAGGAATCGAAGAACCATTTGAAACCTCTCTATGTGAGAGGTCATATTAATGGCAGACCAATTTCCCTCATGCTTGTAGATGGCGGTGCTTTTGTTGATCTAATACCATACTCCTTGTTTAAGAAGCTAGGTAAGGCCGATGACGAGCTCATCCGGACCAACATGACTTTGAAAGGTGTGGGAGGAGGAGACCCTATCGAGGCTAAAGGGGTCTCTTCTATGGAGCTCACCATTCGGAGCAAGGCCATGGCTACCGCTTTTTTTGTTGCCGATGTGCGCGGTAGTTATAGCTTGATCTTAGGGTGTGATTGGATTCACGCTAATAGATGTATTTCTTCTACATTGCATCAATTCTTGATATAATTGATTGGTGATGATGTAAAGTTTGTTCATTCGGATGCATCGGTTTGTGATGCTATGGCCGAAGCATCTTCTTTGCCACATGATACCGTCTAGTGCTTGACCGGTTTAGACCTGACGGATTATAATTTTTTTAGTGTAAATAGAGATGGTTTTGTACCATCAATGTAAAGCCGATGAAAAATCGGCTTAATCATATAATGTGATTTAATGGAGTCCAATCTTGATTGGTTGCAACAGAGAGTGGAATACTATCTGTCCAACACGAACGATATGTGCGAAGCTATAGAAGAGATAGAGAACATGGATAAGTTAAGACAAAGATTTACATCGGCCTATCCTTTTTAGGAGGTGAATCTTGGTAGCGATGATAATTCTAGGCCGACTTTTATAAACAAAAATCTGAAAGCCAATTATAAGTTGAAGTTAAACGGTTTACTAAAAGAATATGTGGATTGTTTTGCATGGTCTTATAATGAAATACCCAGGTTGAGCTGCGAAGTAGTTGAGCGACTTCCAATAAAATCTGCTTTTAGGCCCTTTAAGCAACCAATGAGAAGATTTAACCCAAATATTCATGGAATTAAAGAAGAAATTAACCGATTACTTGGTGCGAAATTTACAGGATCTTGCTAGTATGCGGAGTGGATATACAACATCGTGCTGGTGGAGAAGAAGAACACCGGTAAGATAAGAGTTTGCATTGATTTTAGAAATTTGAATAGAACCACTCTTAAAGATGAATATCCTATGCCCATAGCCGATATGTTGATTAATGATGCTTTCGGCCATAGAGTTATTAGTTTTCTTGATGGTAGTGCAGGATACAACCAAATCTTTATGCCTGCAGAGGATATGTCTAAAATTGCTTTTAGATGTCCTGGTTTTGTAGGGTTGTTTGAGTGGGTTGTCACGACTTTTGGGTTAAAGAATGCGGATGCCACATATCAAAGAGCCATGAACTTTATCTTTTATGATTTGCTTGGTGTCATCATGGAGGTTTATATAGATGATGTGATGATCAAATCGGCTGCTTTGGACTTTCACTTGGTCGATTTGCAACTCGTCTTGGACCGAATGCATTGTTTCAGTTTGAAAATGTACCCGATCTAATGTGCTTTTGGTGTATCGATTGGTAAGTTTTTAGGCTTCATAATCCATAAAATGAGCATAGAGGTAGATCCTAAGAAGATACAAGCAATTAGAAACATGTAAGCGCCTACATACAAGAGAGAGTTGCAAAGCTTATTAGGCTAAGTGAATTATTTGAGATGATTCATATCCAATTTGTCGAGAAGAATCAATGCATTTACTCTAATTCTTCGGTTAAAGAATGAAATCAAATTCACTTGGGGGCAAAACAACAAGAAGCTTTTGAGAAGATCAAAGAGTACATGTTTTCGCCGCCGGTTCTTAGGGCGCCCAAGGGTGGAGTTCCTTTTCGTCTTTACATAGCGGCGAAAAATGATGTGGTTGGTGCTGTTTTGACACAAGAAGCCGAAGAGGAGTATGTGATCACATATGTGAGCCGACGGTTGGTTGATGCGGAAACTTGGTACACTCTCATTGAGAAATTATGTTTTTTCTTGTATCATGCTTGCATCAAGTTGAGACACTATTTGCTATCTAGTACTTGTGTGGTTGCTTGTCAAATCGATGTTATTAAACATATGTTGCATAGACTGATTTATAGTGGTAGGCTTGGTAAATGGGCTTATGATTGATTAAGTATGATTTGGCTTATGAATCATTGAAATCCATGAAGTGCCAAATTGTTGCTAATTTTATTGTTGAACATTGGATTGATTTAGATCATGATTTAGATGTTGGTTATGTGACATGTGCCCCTTGGAAGTTGTATTTTGATGGATCGGTTTGCAAAGAGGGTCAAGGTGTTGGCGTAGTATTGGTTTCTCTTCATAATGCAGACATTGAATTCTCAAACCGATTGGAGTATGATTGCACCAATAATCAAGCCGAATATGAAGCATTGTTGTTCGGCTTGAAGATGTTAGAATCCATGAGGGTTAAACATGTAGCGGCTTTCGGCGATTCGTTATTAGTAGTGCAACAAGTTGCTAAAAATTTTCAATGCTTAGACGGATCTTAGAATGCTATTTTGGACAAATGCCTATACATCTTTAGAGAGATGGATGAGTTCAATATACATCATGTGCCTAGGCTAAAAAACAGTAAAGCCAATGAGTTGGCACAACAAACATCGGGTTACAATGTTAGCAGAGGTAAATTTTTAGTTATTAAGAAATCGATGCTTGTGGTGCTAGAACTAGACTATTCGGATACTAACACATCAAATCGTGACAGAGCCAAATTACTTGATTAGAGATCTCCCATAATTTTATACATTCGTAGTCCAACTCGAAGTGTAGATAGGAAGGTTAGGAATATAGCTTTGAAGATGATATGCTCTTAAAATGTTTAGGTGATGACGAAGCCAAAGTAGCTATTGGGAGTTCATGAGGGTATTTGTGGTACGCACCAATCGGCTCCGAAAATGAAATGGTTGTTAAGGAGAGTCAGATTGTATTGGTCAACCATGATTGCCGATTGTTATCACTACTACAAAGGATGCGAAGAGTGCCAAAAGTTTGGCAATAATCAATTGGCACCCGCTGCCATGATGTACCCCATCATAAAACCATGGCCATTCTAAAGATGGGGATTGGATTTTATAGGGCAAATACATCGATCCTCCATCTTCGAAGGGACACCGCTTTGCGTTAGTGGCAACGGATTACTTCACCGAGTGAACCGAAGCGGTTTCTCTCAAGAACATGACACACAAGGAGGTAATTGAGTTTCTTACCGAGTATATCATTCATAGATTCGGCATCCCGCAAACTTTGAGGACGGACCAGGGTACTTCTTTTACATCCGGTCATGTTCAAGAGTTTATCGAATCTTATGGAATAAGATTACTCAATTCATCTTCATATTATGCTCAAGCCAATGGTCAAGCCGAGTCTAGTAATAAAACATTGATCAAACTCATTAATAAAAAGACAAAGCATCACCCCAAGAGGTGGCATGAAGTTTTATCGGAAGCTTTGTGGGCTCATCGGATATTTAGGCATGGAGCAACCAAGGTAACATCCTATGAACTTATGTATGAACAAGAGGTCGTTTTACCAGTCGAAGTAAATCTAGGAGCTCTAAGATTGGCCAAGTAAAATAATTTATCTACCGATGAGTATAGTGCTTTAATGTTAGATAACATTGATGAAGTTATCGATAAACGGTGCAGTGCTTTGAAGGCAATTGAGAGAGATAAAGCTAGAGTTGCTAGGGCCTACAACAAGAAAGTAAAAATCAAAACTTTTCAGGTGGGTGAAATAGTTTGAAAAACTATTCTGCCCGTAGGTTCAAGAAGCAACAAGTTAGAGAAATGGTCTCCTAGTTGGAAAGGCCCATATAGAGTAATAAAAGTCATAGCCGAAAATGCATACATGCTGGAAAATATACGAGGAGAGTCATTGCCTAGGGCCCTTAACGGTCGATACTTGAAAAAGTATCATCCAAGTGTATGGCAAGAAGCATAAAAAAGAAAGAAGAACGGCTGATATGAATAATATCGTGGCTAAGAGTAAATCTATGGCCGATGAGTTGGAAAGACCATCACCCTTAGGGTTTTTGGGTGCCTAGAATGTTTTATGGTGCAGGACTTCACCAAAAAAACAGCGGGGCATATGTTGACACCCAAAAAATTGTCGAGTCACCGAAGTGTCCGACGCATTGCTGGAGAGTCCAGCAAGCCTTCTCGGGTTTGGGGCACCTGGCCCGCCGGAGTGTTCGGTATAGTACCAGATCATCCAGCAAGCCCTCTCAAGTTTGGACGCTTAGCCCACCGGAGTGTCCGGCACCACACAGGACTGTCTGGCAGGCCCTCTCGGGTTTAGGCTTTCAGCCCACCAGAGTGTCTCGCACCATGCCAGACTGTCCGCAAGCCTTCTCGGGTTGGGGCATAAAGCCCATTGGAGTGTTCGGCACTATGCTGGACTGTCCGGCAAGCCCTCTCGGGTTCCCCGATTTACACGACAGACTCTCTGGCGTCTTACCGGAGACTCCAGTCACCGGAGTATCCGAAACTTTACCGGACACTCTGATGGTGTCGATTTAGGAAAGTTTTCAGCAGATCAATTCCAATTTGTTTTCTAGCTTGAGAGATTCGTTGGCCTGCGGGATAAGACATTCCCATCTCTATAAAACAGAGGCCCATGGCCTATTGAGGGTATCCCAATCGAACCTATCATTTACCTTTACATTTTGCACTTCTTAAACTCTAATCCCCTTACTCAACCCCGTTTTGCTGTTCTTCCTTCGGCCCGGTGACGACTGAAGGCGATCCAGGTGACCTGACCGAGCCCGAATCAACTCCAAGATGATCCTCCTCTAACGGGGTCCCTCTCGGGGCGGAGTTGTCAAAGTGCTGCCCAAATTCGGCGTTGAAGAAGCGTCGGCGTTACCGCACACAGATGTGTGAGTGGTGCGTTGGCCCGGGATCCGCTTCGGCGTCAACAGTCTCCAATGGATTTCGGCACACACGTGAGTGGTGCAGTCGAGGTGGCTGTGGATACCGCCGGCGGACGGGGGGAGTTGTAGACAAAGGCGCAAGTCCACCGTATATGTGCTCCTACAGCCTCGGTGCCTACTTCCCATTGGTGCTGTGGTACTCGAAGGGCATGTTCGGTTACATAGGAATGGAAGGGGGATTGGAGTGAAATGAGAATTTATACCTAAAAAGTAATGGATTCATTCACTCCCCCATTCCCCTCCAGCCGAACCCTCCCTCATTCCCCTCCAAACGAACGAGGCCTGAAGAAGCTAGCAGCAAATGGAAGCTATGCTCCAATTCATTTTTCCGCGCATGAATGTCGTAATTAGTTTTGAATCAATGCTTGTTCCTGCGTTTGAACTATTGTGTAAGACAATGTTTGAACAAGTAGATGTGTTTCAGAAAGGAAAGTTTGAAGATACAGTTGCTGTTCCGCAGCAGGTTGAGGCACCACATATTCCATTAGCATTAACTTTAAAGGTAAGCTAGTACATCCTTTTGTATCCTTGTATGTAAAATAACAGGAAACTCATCATTCTCATTTACCACTAATAAATTTCTTATATTGTGTTTCAATTGTTTCATACATCT
Organism: Zoysia matrella; assembly: GCA_001602295.1. NCBI lineage: Eukaryota > Viridiplantae > Streptophyta > Magnoliopsida > Poales > Poaceae > Zoysia > Zoysia matrella. The sequence continues at coordinate 98,112 of BCLG01000643.1, read as the reverse complement.
CAGGAAACAACCTGGATGCTGAGTTCCTTTTGATGTGAATACATCCTCGCTTAGTGTGCCTCCATTGCACTATTTTGTTGTCGTCATTACTTCTAAATTCTAACATAAACTTTGACTATTGATCTTAGTCAAAAATATTTATTGAATATTATATATTTTATTTTGATTTGCTTTATCATTAAAGTTGTTTCAATTATGAGTTACGATTTTACACATTTGAATTTATTCTTTTTAATAAGATGAATTGTCTATTAGAAGTAGAGATAGAGGGAGTAAGCTTTTTTTTTTATTTGGATTGATCTACAATATAATTTTTATGATAAAATGTTGTTTTCTACTCCATTATTAATGGTCAAAATAAAAAAATGACTTTAACTAAACTTAAAAATTTTTGACGAAACTTAAATATACTTATATTTTAAAAATGTTTGATTATAGTTTTACTGTAGGTAGTAAATATCATAATATTTAAAAACCATGATTTTAGAAATCAGTGTAAGTAAAACTATGGTTTAGAAAAAAAAAAGTTATAAATGAAGTTTTCAAAACAACTGCACTTTTGTCCATAGCATAGTTTTCAAAACTACAATATTTATTGCATCCAAACACTTCCTTACGATCTAAAATCAAAGTTTTTAACAAAACCATAGTATTCTTCAAAAACTTCAAAAATACCGTTCTTCCTAATAAGCCCTACTAAAGTTTGGATACCAAAGTATTTTTCTTAACCAGTTTCATTACTTTAGATACATTCACAACTCAATTTCAATTTTATAGTTAGTACCTCAACTCCCAACATGCATAAAAAAAATTAGAAACCATGAGTATATAAATGCAACCCCTTGATGGCTCAAATATCTCATAATCTCATTAAACATCTACTCACAGTAGCCTCTCAAATATCACCAATAGCTGTGTACTGTAGGATTAGGGCATGAAGCAAACAAGACAGAAGAAAGTCGGGCAAAAGCTCCAGCAACAGCGATATAGGAAGTCCGACTTAAAAGAGACACATTTTGGAACGCCAAAACGGCATACCCGTCATTATCCAACACCAACTTCCTAACGTAGAATGACATTGTTGACATAGAAACATTTCTCACGTGATACAAGAGCCTAGTTCATCCTCCTGATGAGCTCGTTGATGTAGTTCTCACGGTTGCCAGCATCACCACCCTCAACGTAGTGGTTCCTCTTCTTCTTCAGGCCACCAAGTGGCGCCTTGAGCTTGAATGGCCAGAGGAAGTTGTTGGCCTCCTTGAAGTGTGGGCCAACAGTCATGATCTCGTGGACAATATCCTCAGTACAGATGATGTTGTGCTTACCAAGGCCCTAAACAAAGCAAGTAGAGAAAGGAATTATTCAAAAAAAATAATATGCATAGATAAATAAGCATAATAACCATTCTAAATGACAAACCTGCTCAATGACACTGTTGTTGCTCAGGGGAATTCTCTGCTTGTTCAGCTTGCCATAACCCCTCTTGTAGATCAATTCCCTAACACTCTTGAGGTTAGGGTACCTAAAACACAGAATTGATTTTTCAGATTATTTCAAGAAAAAAAAAACTACCGCTCAGAAAAACTGTAACATCGATGTGTGAAAATTTGATATGAAAATTGATGCAGTACCTAGAACAAAAATGACTCAACTATCTTGAGTGGTAATACTTCAATTCCACCTCCAGAAGGGTTTGTACAGGGTAATAGAAGAGTATTGTACTGAACAGACAAAACAAATATACCCACTATCCATACCGATAATAGAATCCAGAATCACTAACTAAATAACTAACAATAATATTGTTCTACTTTGATGATCGAGCGTGTGATGGCTTGACTTAACATGTAAAATGAAACTGCACTTACGAAAAACAGAACTTACCCATAGGCAACATATGGCTCAACCCTGCGGAGCATGTTCATGGTAGCCTTGTTAACCTTGAGGAAGACACCATTGAAGATCTGCCTCAAACGCAGAAGCTGCAAGATTTTCCGGGTCTTCGGGTGCATGGCGTTGATACTGCAACAGATTTGATATTAATTAACCCTATGCATGCCAAGATAATCAGTGAGTAATATGAGAAAGTGCCCTACCCACGGATGCGGATCACAAAGAGAAGCTTGGCCTCAGGCTCCACATAGAAACCACCCTTCAACCGAGCCTCACGCTTGAGCTGTACAAGCTCCTTCTCCTGCATAAAGCAGAAAGTTACACCACATTCATAAACTCGCAATCTCGAATGATGATCTCTTATATAATTCAATATGTATAACAAAACAAACAGCCAGTTAAGAATCAGGATCAAATGAAAATCCATGACATAGCTCTTAGTTAAAGTAAGCCATTCAAGAAACATTCAAAACTACATCTTGATCAAACAACATCTGAGATTATGTACTGCACAACAGGCTGCACGTAATTTAGGACGTTTGGAAACAGTGACGATGCAAGAATAATCTGCCTTACAGTACATCTATAGCGCAAGAATCAAACTAATCAATGCCTCAATGGCAATCTCATCGCAATGCCAACAAGCCAGTGAAGGATCAGATATGCTTAATATAGTTTTAATTAGGGGCGAAAAATAGTGAACACTTAGCTTCATCTCCAACCTCTTTAGTTCAGTCAAACGAACTAGTTTTCCAAATGTATGATCATTTTGAAAAAAAAAAAAAAACTAGTTCGTTTGTTTAAACTAAATAGGTTCGGAGTTGAACCTAAGGGCCACCAATTTTCACCCATAAACAAGATCGACATCATGAGAAAACACATCTACAATGATGGTTGGGGGAAGTCTCGCTACTTAAACAATTAAACCGGTCAGTAGCAATCCCATTTCCGACCTAGAAGTTTTCGACCTAGAAGCGAACTCAGACACACAAATCAGCGCAGATCACAGCAATAGCGGGATACGGGATGCATAGCGGCAGCTTACCATGGCATTGTACTCCTCGGTGTACTGCTTGGCACGGGCGAAGAAGAGCTTACGGTTCTCGCCAGCCTTCTTCCTCTCGGCGAGCTTCTTCTCCTTGGCCTCCTTATCCCACTGCTCCTCGCGCTTCCGCTTCTTCAGCGTCGACTCGGGCACAAAGGCCGGCTTCGCCTCCGCCGCCGCCGCCATCTGAAAAGCAAACAAAGCACCACCATCTCAGATCCGCGCCGCCTCGGAACACGGAGAAGACGGACGAGCATGATGCCTTCTAGGGCGGGCTTGGAGGAGAGGGCGGAGGCTTACCTCGAACACCTGCGTGCGTCTGGGAAAGAAGTGGAAGCCGAAAGGTGCGAGAGCGGCGGCGGGGCGGGAGGAGGAGACTACTTATCAGTGTGCGGGGGTTTTGCTCCGCCCTCTAGGGTTAGGGTTTCTGGAGGGCCACGTGGGAGGATCGGACGGCTGCACTATATGCGGTCTCGAATCTGACGGAGGAGGAGGCGAGGAAGGAAATGGAAAATGGAGGGCGGTTTCGGCCGAGATTGCAACTTTGGGTCTGGTACAGGCTGGGCCGCTGACAGAAGACTGGGCATGAATGGGTGTTTAAGTGGGCGTGAATTTATGTTGGGCCTGGGTGGCTGGTTCGATTAAAGGGCCTGATCCACATCAGACGAAACGTTGGGCCGAATGTTTTTTTTTGTCCAGCTGGCACGAGAGCCTCATGCTTCGAGAGCTGGAGTTGGCTGGCTCAGTTTCATCGGCAAGCATCGCCCGGCAGCTCGGAAATGAACGTGGCGCGCGTCTGTTTTCCTGTACTCACGTCTCTGACGCTTGGAATCAGTTGGGATACAACACTAACACAATGATTTGACTACAATTTTCATGGCAAGGCATGAAACTTATGACTATCAAGGAACACAAAAATAACTGAAATTGATTGTTCTTCTAACAATAACAATTTGAGAAACAAGTGAGTATTAGGGATAACAACGGGTCGGGTTTTGTAAAAACTCGCCCGTTTCAAAAAAAAAGTGCGGGTGCTATTCTAAACCCGCACTTGCTCCCGTTGGTGAGAAATAAAACATGCACCTGAACCTGTTCGGGTTTTAGACGAGTGTCGAATACCCGGCGGGTTTTGTCATAAAGTGCATATATATCATATTATACATATATGTCGGATCTCCATCAGGTTTTGAATCAGGTATCGGGTTCACGTCAGGTTTCGAGCCAGATTTCGGGTTTTTTGTCGGGTTTTAAATTGGATTTCGGGTCCTTATCGGTTTTTATACCGGATTTCGAGTTTCGAGCGGTAGATTAAGTCTAAAAGGATGATTGTACCATATAATTGGTTGTATTCGAGACCCGACGGGGCACCTGTAGGTGGAGAAAAAACCCGCACTTGAACCCGAACCCGAATTAATTCAAATCGGTTCAGGTCCAACCCGCGAGTGAAAAATAGCCTCCGCACCCGCATCCGTCGGGTGCAAAACCTGATAGGGACCCGAGACCTGAACTGCCATTTCTAACAAGGATTCATGATGTTACTCTAACCACCAGTCAAATTTAATCCAGAAAAAAAAAGCATGTGTAAAGGTTAATTCGTAATCTAAGCACATCAAGGCAGAGTAGAACCTCATACTACTGGAATCCTCCCGTTTCCTTAGGAAATATTGGCTTTCCCTATGATATTTTTTGGATTAGAGAGTCTAATTTATCAACTAAAATGGAAATTAAGGGGGAGAAATAATTTATGAACTTATTAGCTAGTACTTAACAAAATTCATTACAACTCTACTTGGCTACCTTGCTAAGAACTGGAAATAGCAACCAGTGATAAAATTCAGAACAACAGTTAATAGCAAATACTAATCATCAGGAGGCTCGGTTTGGTGGACACAGCTAGCCGGGTAGAGCGCGACGAGGCTGCGTCGGCACCGCACGCACGAGAACCTGCGCTTATTCTTGATGCACAGCGGCAGGCACCCGAGCACCCGGCGCACGCTCTCCACGTCGGTGGCCGTCACCGCGCCACCGCACCGCGGGCACGCCCCCGGCGCCTTGTGCTCCCCGGCCACCGTCTCCAGAGCCAGCCCGCAGCACGCCGCCGCCATTGCCTTCACTGCCATGGATCCTTCTGTTTCTTCGCTTCACCTCCCTAGCTCTGGATTGTTGAGGTCTGGATGAGCAAGAAGGGGAAAGTTGGGACCAGCACACTCGCAGGTGCCACGAGGAAGAAGACAGGATCTTGCAACGCTCACGAGTAGGGCACACGGCGGTTTGCTTTTTCTCGTGGCACATCCAGGTGTAAGACATATCCATCCACCTACAAATGGTAATGTCGATGAATCCGATTGATTAATTTGATATATGTTATTACAATTTTATAAAATTTAAAATATGTCATTCAAACTCATGTGTCTTTCACTTGCAGAGTTTTATCTGTTATTTACACATCAATGACATATTTTAAAGTTTGCAAAATTGTAATAGCATGTATCAAATTCGCCCCTCAAGCCTATAACTTTGTGTGTTTGGGGAAATGTCCTATGGCTGCTTGGGTCTTTCCTGTTTATTATGTGGACCTTTTTTTTTTACTTAAAGTGGCTTTTTATGAATTAGCTATACTACCTCCTTTCTAAAATATAAAGCCTCGTTTGGAATACAGGAATTTTATAGAAATTTCACAGGGAAAAAACATAAAAATTACATAAACTCCCGCATTCCAAATAGGTTAACCAATAGGTTAATCATTTTTAGGTTTGATTAAAGTCAAATTCTTTAAAATTTTGTTAATAATATTTAGAAACTATATAATTTCTAATATAAAAATTGCAATTTTTATATGATAAAATATTATTAATTCTTCATTATTAATAACAGTTATGGCTGTCGGCGACGTTGGTAGTAGGTCGGATGTAGATGGCGATGCCAAGGCCCTTGAGCAGGCTGGAGCCCGTGATCTCAAAGGCCTTATTTCAAAATCGTATTTAGGAAGCTCAAGATGATTCTCTAACATGATAACAGAAGTCAGAAACAGATGTTTCTCAGAACTATCTGCTAGTTCAGTTTATGTCAACCAGGTTCCTGTAAAGCACAATGCAAAATAAGTCTCCTGATAAAACTACACTACAATGCAAAATAAGTCTCCTGATAAAACTACACTGAATTATTAGAAGAAAAACTGTAATTTTCGGTACTAATTTTGATTTTTTTTTTGTTTTTACTAAAACTTGCATATACTGCGCCATTCTGTCTATAGTTTCATCCTGCTCTTTTGCTGACCATTTCAGTCCCCCGATTTCCATCATGGAGTCCAGGTCAGATGACATTAGCAGAAGTCCTATACTACTTTGAAGCGCTCAAACTCTACTACGGAGTAGTAAAATTTTTCTGTGCTTCCTTCCATGTGTGGGGATCAGTATCCTACGGCACTCTAGCATCCTTCACTGTCATTTCTTGCTACTATTTTCAGTGGATGGGCTTCAGTGTTGAAGACTCACTCGATCGAAGGAGATAAATGATTGTGGGAAGAACAACAGATACAGGTACTTCAGCGTCTCTGCCAGGAAGAAGCTCTGCATCAAGTCATCTTTTGTGCCAGTTTTCACCTAATGGTCCAAACATTTCAGGATTAGCATATGAAAAAAAAAATATCAGAACAACTGAATGGATGGAACTGTTTGGTGAGGATAGAAACCTACATCTTTCAGTCCAAAATATCCAGTTTCTATATGGGAATTCTTCTCAAGTGCCTGAACTATATTCCAAATCCCAATCTTGGTACGTTTTTGTCCCAATTAAGCGCCACAAATACATGAGTGATTCATAGCCTCTGGTCTCTTGATATTCCATGATGTACCCAAAATATGTCCTATGATACAAAAGCAATGCAAATTTATATTCTTATCAAGCTAGAGTACTAAAAGAAACATACAGGCTGTAATGAAACCTCTCGAGCATGGAAATTATAGTCTTCTCCAACCAACTTTGTTGGTGTTGATTGGTAAGTTGTAACAGGTCCACGCAAGCTAGATCAAAGATTTAGGGGAAAAACATGAGGCGGATAAGATCAGGAAGAAGAAAAGGTCGAAAGAATCAATAAGTTTTTGCTTATTAGTGTGGTAATTCTGAGTGTCCAAGGATGACCATTTAGTAATAACTTTCCTAAGTCTGAGAGCCAAGGCTAGGATTAATACAATGTTTATTTATATATTAAATGCCATGCATTTTCTTGAATTTTGTTGCTCCACGTCAGCTCAAAATCCACACATTGGATTAAAAAAGAACGGTAAAGATGAAGCGGCCATCACATAGCAAAAATAGTCTCCACTTCTCTAACCCTTCCTCCTCCCTCGGTTTTCTTTCATGACGTTGTTGCCTCCAAGTAAAGCCTCCGATGAGTTGCACCTTAGCATCTCCCTACGCCTGGAAGATCTCATGCACTTTAATCAGTGACTCATTAGTTTTGTTTGGTGGAATCACTGATCATGGGCAGCATTTGAATGATACATAGATAGGCCAAATTATTAGTGAAGAAACTCACAGGATGCGGATCATGTGGAGGTTGCTGGATGTTCGACCACTTGCTCCACCTCCTCGCGGAGCCCATGCAGCCTGCTGTGTTGATAAGTTTATTATAATTCATGGTGGGATAGGTCTCTATGGTAGCCGGCTTGGTGATACATGGCTTCTTGATCTCTCCAGTAGCCTCGGATCTGGCAGTTGGCACCAAATAGGGAACACATGGCCCTTGCCTCCACTTCGTTCTGATCACTCTTTAAGGCTTTGTTCGGTTTTGCTAGAGGGGGAGTGTAATGGGAGGGAATCAATCCATATTTGACTTGTGATGGATTGAATCCCAACCAAACCAACACCAATCCACGTGTGTGGAAGGAGAAGTGCCTAATTGGATTGGTGGGACACAAATGGTCTTGTTTGGTGGCAGAGGCTCAGAATTTGAGGTTCTTAATGATGTCTGGCTGTTTGATATTAGAAATATACCTGAAGTGGAAGGAGCTGAAGTATGACTTGTCTAGTGCTCTAGGTGAGATGCCATTTCCACAGGTTGGACATTCAGCAATGCTTATCTTGGGAGGCAAGGTACTTGTATATGGTGGGGAGGACTCATAAAGGCGGCAAAAAGGATGATTTCTGGATCTTAGATATACCAACTCTACTTCAGCACGAGTCAAGTTCCACGAAAATGGCTAAAAGGATGTGGAAAAAGCTAAGAATTGATGGTCAGTGCCCAAATTATCGGTCCTTCCATGGGGCTTGTGTAGATGCTTCTGGTTTCTGTGTATATATTTTTGCTGGAATGGTTGATGGCCTTGTGCACCCTGCAGAAGCCTTAGGCTTGAGATTTGATGGGCAGCTATATAAGATGGAGCTTGCGTTGCATCTTTAGAATGATATTGTTAAAATCTATATTTGATATTTAAATCCTAGCAATTCCATCCTATGCAATTCTTTGTTGTTTCATGATAAATGTCAAGTTCTGCTTATCATCGGGATTATCTATACCTCACTGCATAGATTTAGAAATTTGTAATGACGGTCCGACTGCTTACCTGTCAATTGTTCATGGACCAAAGATCCTGTGTTATTTTTCCATTAAGGACTGGTTTGTATGCATGTGGATCCTAATTTCCATTCCTTTGTCAGATTCATATGTTCCAAAGAATGTCTGCCAATACTGTCTGGGACAGCTTGTTATGTGGGATCTCATATTGTCATGACAAGAGAGATAGCATTGTCCACAAAAATCCAAAGCGTTAGGATTGCTCAGGATCGTCTAGAGTTATTCTTGATCTTTGCATGGCAGTCACAAGTTGCCTCAGTGTAGGAGGACCATGTCTCTGTACAAGCCTTAGGTCGTCACATGCATTGAGCCTGTCATTTGAATGATCTGGTGATGGTGCCTGGATCACACTGGTAGCACCATACAACACACAATTTTAAAGAGCATTCGTTTTATGTTAGGCCCGTGGGTAAGAGATCATTTTCGAGTCTTGGTGTAATGGTGCATCTGCATGCAGGTTATTATCATGTGCACATGAATTCTGCAATAACAGGACCAGTTGATTTGGATTATTCACATTGGGACCATTTGCGAAACAATTCTCGGATAGTACATACATCACGGAGAAATATGTAGGTCTTTTTAAGATCCACTTTTGAGACAGCAAGGGGTCCCTGCAAGCATCTACATCAGGTTCATCACAAACTCCTGTAGCTCAAAAGTTTCCATGCACTTAGTCCTGTGCTCGGTTCTTATTCTGTTAATTTATTAGATTTGCTTCAGATACTACTACTGTGCAGAATTTTAAGTTGGTTTTCTTCTTCAGAAACATTTTTACTGGCTGACTGACCACTCATGGGATTACCGTCAATCTTGCTAAATGTGATGTAATTTCAGTAATGCAATTGGTACGACATGGTTACTGCTAGTCATTTCTACTTGCACAATGGCTAGTCCAGTTACTATATTTCTCTCCTTGTTTACAGTCAGCACCTCATCCCTGAAGTACACCTTCAGCAGCATAACAACTATAATCGATGCAAATGTTCAACACTTAAGTTGATGGAAATTGGCAGTGGATACATTCATATTTCATAATGCAAAGATGCCTTTTTCACCAAATAATGTGAGCAATTGATGAGAGAAATTGACTAAAAGTTAGCAATTTATTGGCACTTGGGTTGGTCTTTATGTAGTGATGTACCCTTGGATTGCCACAGATAACAATCAAATTTTAATATTATTCACTTCAGGAAAGTGAATTTTGTGATTCAAATCCATGATCCAAATTTGATAACTATGTGAGCACTCTCAATTCCGAAGGCCCTACAAGTTGAAGATGCTCCCCAAGTTTGACCAGGGTATATGTTGCAGTTGCACCTTTATACTTGAGAAAAATATGTTTCCCTTGACTCAAGAGTTGTTACCAAAATACTTAAAGCGGATTTTAACTAAGTATTGCGTTCAGTATGATGTCTAATATTTGACTATAGAATGATCGTTAAACCAACTATTTGTTAACATTAATCGGTGTATTGTTAATATATTTGATCAACTCCAAAGAGGTTTTCTTTGTTCTTCATGCTACAAACACATTTAAATGATTAGACACGCTCCGCAATAGCAGTTGTACAAAAATGGGTCATTTTCAGCAAGTAAAAAAAAAAACGATTTGTTGAAACGAGATTTGCTGAGACTTGCCTGTGGTTGGTAGATGATGACAGCTTGTGATGCTACAGCAGCATGAGCTACACAAGATATGACATCTTAGGGACCTGATCACGCAAGCCCCAATTGTTTATCCAAAGGTAATCCCTCTATTTTTAAATTATTATAATTATAAGTTAATTATTCTAATTTAAAAATGAGCAAAAGTTTTATTGTAATAATAACAGTTTAAGAACAGAGGGAAGAAGTGTTAACCACTATCCTTCAGCTGACAGTATAGCACACGGGTTGGTCATCATGGACGCGCAACATGGAAATATCTTTCTGGAGAATGTTACATTTGAAATGATATTTGCAAGCAGCTACCTCAATAATCATATCCTTAGCCAGGTCATTTTCTCCCTTCAAATCAATCAACTTACCTCAATCAAGAGAATTCATCATCTTTGATTCATATCTTTACATGATCAAAAGCCTAAAAATATCAACACGGTAAGGGAATCAGTCGCAGTAGCATCAGACTATCATTACTGACAGTACCTACCATGTGAATATGTGATTGTGAACGGGGAATTGGAAAGATTCACGATATAGCTTAACCCGACAACAGAAAACATATCAACCGAAACTGCTAACTCTCCAAACGTCTCCACGGTAACCGACATCAAGCCATCCATGTTACAAGCATCCATGGCTTAACCAAAAAGAAAAAAAATACATATAATACTATACAACCAAGCCCCAGGTAAAATACCACCCGATATTGTTGTACTTAGCCATAATCACACCTTGCATTTGCACATTCTTTCAACCCTAACACCCCACGGAACAAATCAAGTCAAAAAGATTTGGAATAGGTGCCTAATTTTTTCTTTCAGAACTGCCAGAGCGAAGCTGGCTAAACTGGTATCACATCAATGTCAGATGTATCGCATCTAAGGACCAGTCCGTCAAGGCTGGTTGGGAGGATGCACTTGGCCCACTGGCAGCCAGTGGAGATTGGTTCAGCTGCAGGAACGATCATCAACACGTTGTCATTCTTTTGAACAACACCGATGACACTCACAGTGCTTCCCTCCTTAATGCATCTGCAGTGCAAACAGCCACATCACATGAAAGAAATATCAATCACTTGACAAACTATGACTGGAACGAAATGAAGGAAATGAGTACCCTTCTTTTAGGCGCATTATGCGGTCATCACTTGATAGATTTCTTCCTTGTAACCACCTCAAGAATTCAGGTGACATGTCTTTGTTGTCTGGGTTTATGTCAATGACAACAGAATCATCAACATATGGGGTTACACGGGCACCAAAACCTGTTTTGACCAAAGCTCGCAGTCCAGATTGGAAATCAGAGATGTAGAAATCCACTGCATGTCGCTGCCATTGTTTCACAGGAAAAAAATCATAAAAAGTGATAAAGTCGGATGAATCAGGCATTCCTATCCAACTGTGAGATCTGCATCTACTAAAAAAATAAAAACAAATTATGATAGCAAACTCACCTCCATTGACCTGAGTCCCCAAGTGAACCGGCGGTGCTGAGGGTTGGCAGCTTTGGAATCCCAACCCCTATACTCATACAAGCAAGTCGAAGTGTAAACACATCTCTGAATCCTTTGGAATGAGGTCTCAAGAGGGACATTTCCACAAGTAACAACCTGCAAAATTCAGTGTGCTACATAAAGACTGGCTGCTATTGATGCAAAAATTAGTGCTGCTGATTAAAGCTACTGGAGAATCAATGCACTGGAAAAACATGTTACAAAGCTTCGTTTACAAATCCTTATACAAGAAACAATTTGCTCACATTTATAAAACTTGTATAAGCCTGTGGGAGTAATGTACATTTCTGTGCTCGCTGCAACAAAATTATGTCTAATAAAATATAGGAAACCACCAGAAATGTATAATTATCTTAATATTGGAAGACTGACATTACAATACAGTTAGCAGAGCAATTCAGAAGCATGGTGCAATAGAACCAGCAAAAGATTCAATTGCAACAGAACAGCTGGAGTAGTCAGATTATAAGGAATTATTGTGCATATGAAGCGCCTAGAAACAGTTTGCATCGAGAACAAATTATAACATAACCAAGAAGAAAAAAAAAACATTGAAACTGCATAGAAAATATTAGAGGACATAAGCAGAATCATCAGTTGACATTCAAACAAGGTGATTGGTAGTTTACATACCCCAGTAACCTTCACATAATCTCCATCTTTTGCGGTTCTAAGATCAGCATCAGGATAGCAACTGACAAAGCCAATCACACCTTTGGTTCCAAAGTAGATGTTCCAGGCCACAAGTGCAGCAACAAAAGCAAATATCATGACGACAACTATAAGTAGAATTGGGTTGTGAATAGCAGCAAGAATGAAGACCCCTGCTACAAACCCAACCACAAAGAGCAGTGAGACCAACCACCATATTGCAGTTGGAATGCTGCCTCTAATGGAGTAACCATCTTCCCCATTGAGATTTGTTACAGCCTGGTTGTGTGCAAAAGAGGTAGCACGCATCTTCATTGATACACTGGAATCAAGAGGACCCGATACTTTTCGTGCAGCGCCAGATGAATTCATAGGACCTGATGTAATAGGCCCTGATGTGATAAGACCAGTCGTAGGTAGAACAGGAGGCAGAGGACCAGAGTTTTGGCGGGCCATTGGTGTTACTCCACCCGACTGAGGCCCAGACACCCTCTTCGTTGGTTCTCCATGCTTATTGAGAGGTCCAGAATTAGATTTCGTCCTTGAAGATCCTCCAGTCCCAGGGACAGCAGATGAAATAGAACCAGAGTAGTTGGAGCGACCAACAGCATTAGAAACAGGACCAGAGTTGGTGGCAGCACCACCAAATGAAGTGTTCCTTGAAGGCTGATTACCTAACGGACCAGACTTCCTGTGGATATCAAACATCTTTCCAAGCTCTCCGGATTTCTTGATGTCTCCACCAGTGTAGGGCATAGCTGTGGAGCAAATGACTGGGGCCTTCTCCTTAGGTTGCTCAGGTCGACCCGAGACATAGAGGCCATTGCTTAGCTGGTGGGATGGAAACCGTGAACCCATGTCCTAAAACAGCTGGTCCAGCTATCTTCAGAGCAATTGTAATGCGTCAAGTGAGATTACTGAGCTTTTGATAACCTTGCATTAGAACCTGAAACAAAAGAAAACAAGTTACATCACTGATATCACAAAAGGGATAAGCATTAAGGATTTAGCATGCTATGGAAGAGCTTACAACGGAACACTACTTTTTTCATAACATAAATATCACCCTGCATGCATGGATTACCCAAGATCAGAGAGGGTTACCCAAGACTGAAGAGACCTTAGACGGTATTCTAAATAGTACATGCTGTGAACCAGCTAATGGAATAACACGTTATTATTTAAAGGGTAAAATATTAGCCAACAGCTGTTTGGTAGCAGTCGTAAAGCTGGATCAGTGCAAATACTTCCAAAACATAGTACCACAAATTAGACAATAAATACACCACAGAATATCTAAAAATTAATTAAGATCCTTCCATGAATATTGCCATGCTTATACCACGTAAGCATCATAACCTTACAACAAAGGGCAAAAACTGAGCCCTAAAACTTTTCGTTGCATGCAAACAAATCAAAGTAGATAATAATACCTGACACATTCGGCTCGGGTCATGATAGCTAGTTAACCATAACCCAGCTGGGGTTAGCTTACACCAGCAATTGTGTTTGACAGCTGGCACTGTTGGACTAGTTAATTGCCTGACCTAATAACTCCAATCCATACCTGGGGTTAACTTTGTTAGCAGTGGGTTATCCTAGCAGAAACTGAGATTAGTAGGGCGAAAAAGCTTTGATCAGGCTATCTTAGATTAAGCGACTGGTGCTTAGGAGTTGAATCTGTTTCCGAACACCACACAAAACTAAGTGCAATAACAAAGTTGAAAAGAATGGCATGAATGGAACCTTTTTCAAGTGTCAGCAATGGAACGATCCAATGAAATGCAAAATATGAGATCTCATAATAAAGACCAACAATATGTGGTGATAAAACATATATTTTCAACATGTAGAATACACGCAAGTCATGACAAAACTACACCTTTCAATATGTAGCCAAAGCCTCACTTCCATGGAACAAAAATAATGAAACAGAAATAAAGACTCTAGTTGGCATAGCAATCACTCGTTCATGTTAGCCTTTCCTCTATCGTAGCAACAACACCTCAGGTATCACCGAGTACGGGACAACACGCATCATTGCGATAAAAGTAATCTTTAATTCCCTCTAAAAGAAGCTAAAGAGTACAGGCAGACAGCTCAAAACATGCAGAATTTATGGAAACGTCACCCTAGTAGCACTGGCAACAGCCAAGAAGCTAAATATAACGCTAAAAAGAACCGATAGCGACGGATACATCGGTAACGCAAAGCGCGTCCTACGTAAGAGCGAGCTGTGCCTACCAAATGATTTCGACCAGCCACAGGCAGGCAGCGGAATAAACAACTAGGCCACCGACACCCAGTTAGATCACGAGCATAGCTTAAAGCCTCAGCAAAGAACTTGACAGGTACATGCCAACATAATTTCAAAAATAAGCAAACTCAGCAGCACATGTACAACCTACAACCCACTCCAAGGGCCCCACCCGCTTGTTAAGAAAATTAAGATGCCGCCACCAGAAGCCCGATTTCTCTACGCGCTAATCACCTACCGATCCTCAACTACGGGGTGGGAAAATCTTCTTCTATGAACCAGAAAAAAAAAATAGAACGCATCCAACGCACATTGAACCGAGAAGAAGAAGAGCAGAAGCTTCAGTTGTGTCGCGGGAGGAACAACGCCACAAGACACGACGCATTCGGCAATGCCGGTGCTCCAGATCCGAAAATCAGCACCGGATCCAGATGAATCCCTCTCGCAGAGTACGAACGCGAAGATCCCCGCCTAGTGCGCGTGAACAAACGCTAGATCCAGCTCCCCAAACCAGTTCCTTCAAAAGCCACAGCCCGACCGACCGGGAGCGCGCGTGAACCGACACCAGATCCCCGTCCCCGGGCGAAAATTTCGTCCGCCCAGGCGCAGGGATCGACCCGCCCCCGCTACATCCAAGCCGAAATGTGGACCGCAACAAGAAGGAGGGAGGACTCGAGGACTGGGGAGGAGCGCTCCTCGGCTCTCACCTGGCGGAGGAGCAGCAGTAGGAGGAGGAAGCTCGTGCCGCGTTCTGGCCGCCGTGCTTGCCGCCTGGGATCGGAGGAGGTGGCGGCGGGTTTGGGCTGTGGGGCGGCAGAGAATGGCAAGTGAGAGAGCGAAGGGGAAGGAAGGGATAGAGAGTAGTAGTAGCGAGTCCAGCGACCAGCAACAGACAGACGGCGCGACAGGGAGCGTAGAGAGAGAAACGAACAGGAGAGAGATTAGAGATAGAAAGAGAGAGTAGACATAGAGGTCGTTGGAGAGAAGATAAATAAACAACTATAAAATGAGATACAGTAGGAGAGGATACCTCACCACACACCAGGCAGTCAACACCGCTCTCCTCTCTCTAGCACGCTAAGCCAACGAACGAATTGCAGTCACTTCCTCTCTCCTCTCTCTAGCACGCTAAGCCAACGAACAAATTGCAGTCACTTCCTTTCTCTGCCCGTTTGTTAGTCTGTTTGAAAAAGCTTTAGCAGTGATTTTTACGTCAGTTTAGAGAGAATCTTTTACACTGTAACATAAATTAAAGAAAAAAATAAAATATAAACTGATAAAATCACAAAACTTAGCTTATGCGGCTCACACAAGCAGCATAAGCCGAAGCCGTGTCAAACGACCTCGAGTACTCTCTCCCTCTACAGAGTATTTATCGACAAATAGAGTATTTGTAATAGAGCCCTAGTTTTGTTGCAGCTATTTACACTGCGACGATAACGGTTTTTAGGGTACGCATATTTATATTATAGACAATGACAACGGTTTACTGACTGTCAATATAGGGCCTTTTTTAAATGAAGGAATTTCAAAGAAATTACTCTCTTTGATTTAAATATATTAACACCATTTTAACGTTAACTTTCACTATATATCTTATCTAAAAAATTATAACAAATATTATGTATTTGTTATAATTTATTTATTATTAAAGATATTCATGGAAAGTTATAGAATCTGAATTCTCAAAATGGAATGTTACTCATGATAAAGACTAAAGGTCCTACCACCTTTCTTGAGAGTAATGTTTATAATCGTCATTCTAATATGTAGTAGCTGTTGCAACTTTCCTATAGTAATAGTATCATATTATTATGAAATAACGCATGATATGACCGTGCTATTTTTTTTTCTCAGTAACCTATATCGTGATGAGTAATTGATAGAGCACAGTAGCAGCGGACCTGTTAGTCACTGTTCATGTGTCGATCGTGGACAGTATTGCAGAGGATCTTGTTCGGTAACTGACACACCTATGTCACATATGGATCATCTTAGTACACTGCTAGCTTTGCTAAGGTATAACCTATTTTTTCTCTGTCATTGATGTGTTGATAAGGAAGCGATGGTGCATATCCTCTGCGGTAATGCCCGCTACAACTTTGTGGGCAGTTTTGCAGAAGATTCGTTCCACAACCGACACACCAAAGTTATGTACCAGTGTGGATCATCTTGGTAAATTGCTAGCTTTGACATGGTGCAGTCTGTTGACTACACATTTTTTCATGTTTTTAACATACTTCAATTAAAAAATATTGACATCGCTGACTTTTAACATTATTTTTTTTATCATCGGTCTTACTCATAATGATGTCCAATCCTGAAGAAGGAATAATAATTTTATATTTATGATATCCATCCCCAGTAGTAAAGGAGTATAACTGCCAGGGTAATATATAAGATTACATAAAATATTTCATAGCTCTGGACTTCATTCTCACAAAGTTGAGCCTGTTCTTAAAGTAAAGCAGAGGGAATAAACCATTTAAAGTTGTCATGTCTCCACTCTGCAATGAACTTGGGATGAACCAAAATTCATGTTTAGTAAAAATCCGTAGACAAATTATAAATAACTATTACATATACTATTAACCCATTGAACCCAAACATTTTTAGAATCTTTGTCCTCCAAGTTATATAGAAAAATACAATGGTACACAAATATTAAAGTGTATATATACCTGCCTAGTTTTTGTTCTACTCTTTTTGTTCCTTCGCCATTAACTTCTAACATTATTTTGACTATTGTCTTAGTACTAATTTAAATGTGTAAAATTATAAGTCGATTAAAATAATTTTAATGATAAAGTAATTTATTTAAAATATATGATATTTTTTTAAAAAAATTGAATAAGACAAATATTCAAAGTTGATTAAAAGTCAATAGTGTCAATAGTTTAGGAATGAAGAGAATAGTAATTAAAAGTTAATATTGCCAACCGTTCCAAGGTGCGTACGGTGATATTTGCATTTTGTATAATGGCCACCATCCCGTGGTTACTATTATAGTAAACTGCATGATGTGCATCAATGGAACGAGGTGCCTTTTAAAAAGAATGATGTAACTCGAACACTTTTCTAACAACAAATAAAGCTAAAAAAATTGTCAAGTTCGTGCTCGCATTTAGTCAGACACACCCACACTTTTCCTTTACGACGCCATTGTTCTGGCTATATGTAATCCACACGGCAAATCAAGGAGGAACAGAAGGAAGATCCCAGCTGCCGTTAGGTCAGGGTTCTTGCTCTCACATGGTTTCAGGTGTGGGGACATGTACAACACTCTCCCTCATGCATTTGGTAGGAGTCACCCACTGATTCGCATCAAACTATTATGTGCTCGAGAGACTAGACCTATAGGAGACATCCATGCATGCGTGTCTACGTATTCCTGATAAATTAAAGGGAGAAGGACTTTGGCTTTGGCTTCTTGATTTGGAATATCAAGGATTGCACGGCACATGGTGAATTAGACCCTATTTGAAACATAAAAATTTCATAAAGATCTCACAGAAAACAGTTCAATTTTACAAAGAAAAAAAATATGAATTGAGAAATCCTCGCGTCCCAAGTAGTGCCTTAGTGGGTCTTGATGCTTAGTGCACTGTGCGTTGCAAGCAGTCTCTTTTAATTTGTTTCTTTGCTCCCCCCCTTTTACTTTTCTAGAAATGAAGTTCATGTGTGTTGCAGCAATAACCAAAGGAGCAGAATCCAACATGTATGGTGCATGTACTAACTCCTCTGTTTTAAGCGAGGGGTAGTTTGAGGAGTGCATTGACATGCCCTTTCCATGGAATCCGAGCGCCACTAGTGTGTGGACCTAATAGGTGACGCTCCTTATTAGGCCCACTTGGCGGCGATGGAGCACAACTGCTTGTTATGAGGATGAGTGGCAGCGGATCCGGTTTTAAAAAAGGTCATTTTGATAATGTTTTGATCAAATATTGGTATTATAAATTATAAATAATTTAAAATTTTTAAGTTTAGAAATATGAGAACTATATGATTAGATTTATCTTAAAAAATACTTGCATAAAAGTATACATATACCGCTTTTCATTAAATATTTTTATAAAAAATAGAAGTCAAACTTTGAACACCGTGTTGTTGTCCAAAACTCTTTTTTATGATTTATGATACAGGAGGAAGTGCTCATACTGTTTCTATTGTAGCTGTAGGTCTAGAGGACCATAAATTGAGGTGCACATTTTAATTTGTCATGATGAATTGGATTTTCTGTTACATTGATAATTTGCTGTAGTTCAAGAGGACCAGATATGAGGAGCACACTTTAATTTTTTGTGATGATTAAATCGGATTTTCTGCTACATCGATAATTTTCAACCAGTTCGAAAAATAGGAGCATGCATTCCATTTCAAGAAGTAGGGTTGATTGTCCACGTACACACTGAAACAAGGAACTGGTTGTTGCGATCATAGGGGTCCTAAAAGTTTCAGCCCGACACATTTGGGTGCTGATGATTTAAAAAGGCCCATCCACAATGATTTTCGATCGGGATTTGGCCTGTTCAGTAGAGCGCGGACCTGAATTGCCATCCTTATGCCCATGGTAGCGCTTTTCTTCTTCTTTTTTTTGTTTATATGAAATGCGTTCATGGAAGTGATACTTATTGAATTGTTCAAGCTCAACTCAGCAAAATGTCACATCTATTTTTGAAAATCTAATTCAGTCTTCACTATTGCTGTAAATGAACCAGTGCCTGATATGGATGTTACCTACTCCCTCCGTTCCAAAATTGATGTTGCTGTTGACTTCTAACATCAATTTTAATTATTCGTCTTATTAAAAAAAATTTGATCAATATCGAATAGTTTTTTATAATTTACTTCATCACTAAAGTAATTTGGATCATAACTTATAATTTTTAATATTTGAATTAATTTTTTGAGTAAGACGAATGCTCAAAATTAATATTAAAAATCAATGGTGACATTAATTTAAAAATGGAGAGAGTAAAACATTTCCATAGTGCCCCAGCAGTAAAGAATCGTCGAGGTGGCCTTGATAGATACAAATCGGATCTATTATTCCCAATAAGTCCAGGACTCAAGGGGGCATTATCCACAACTACATGACATTTGATCCATGAAGGTAAACTAATGTATAATGCACATTATACCGTGAAGGAACATGTAATAATGCCAGTTCAATGCAAAAGCCTGCTAACTATTGGCGCATGAACGGAGATTGCTGGAGCGGGTGGGCCAACTTAAAATTTTTAGTCCTAATTAGTCCTAATACATATGCCAATTAAATTCTTAATTTTAACAGATATCTAAATAGTAAATACATATAAATGATCTTAAAATATTGCTATATATATACTAGATTTGATAAGAATGGCAATAACTAAATTTCATCTATGTTAAACTGCTATTTTTTATCTAAGTACTTAAATTAATGTTTAGGTATTCGATTTAGATATCTATTAGCCGTTTTACATGAGTATCTTGTTCATTCAGATGTTGTTGCTCTGTCTTGATTTTTAACACCAAATACACTTTAATTTTACTGAAATCTTTTTTAAATGACGGAATACTTGATAGAAGGATAGAACTTTTAGTTTGTAATGATAAAATATTTGATGTTTTCTTTGAATATTTCTCTCTCTCTTTTATGAGTTCGAGATTATGATGCATTTACTAGTAAGACCTTTTTTAGATCGCATGTTTTTGAGACGTAGTAAGCTACACCAAAATTTGATAGTAGGTGGTGGTCGACTGTCATCTTTGGTCATCTCGGGTGGGAAGAACAAGTGTTTTGTAGCTTGCTTAGTTTTTCTTCTGCTCTAGCCTTCGGTGACTAATACTGCTACCATATCTGCTACCGTCTTTGTTCGTACAGCCAATTTTTTTTTCATACTCTTCGTAAAATTCTAAGCTATTAGGTTGAGATGGTTACGTTGGTTTTACAATATAAAAAGGATTTAGCTCGGATATTATCCCATGATGTTTGCGTATGTGACTGAAAACTGTAGAAACTAGAGGATTCTTCGGCGCGTTGCTGTGAAAATTTATAAATAATTATAAGAACAACAATATTCAAACAAAGAATAAGAAGTTACACATATTTGATACGTGCTTAGATTGGGCGTCAAATATGTATACCTAGATGAAAAGGTCAAAGCAGTTCACATTTTCAGTCAGTGATGTAAGATTCGTACAAAAAATGATGCAAGAAGAGCGAGGCAATGTGAAAATTGGTCTGAAGAAGCTTGTTAATATCTCCTTGTGAAGTTTACATTTTTTTGGCTCTTATTTTACTGTCCACTTGTCCAGTTTCACACTAAGAGGTAGTGTTTGGTTCAATTTTGATAACGGTATCATAATCGTAATAAAAAACAGGTGTAATCAAAATCAATGTTTCCACACGGATTTTGTTTGATACGTAACCACACGGATTTTGTTTGATTCGGTTACGTAACGGTTTTCGATGTCAATATATTGTTTGGTTCAAGAAAAAATGTAACGTAATCAATTCAGATTAAACAAATTTCTCATTCGACTTAAAAGGTGAAAGCAAATTCAAATCAAAACACAAATTAAGTGGCATCAGATCTTTCATAGGCCCCGTTTGAAACCGCTTTTTTCAAACGAGTTTACGTAGGAAGCAAAATTATACGAGAATCAGCTATCTAGAGAATTTGTAGGAAGCTTTTTTCCAACGAGCTTATGTAGGAAGCTGGGTTATTTTGAGGACGAGCCTGGCGTCCACCATCGTTGCAACATACCCCAGCCTCACAGCTCGCCGGAACAGTCCAGTGCAATGCCTCTCAACCTCGAAATGCCCTCCGCCCTTGGAACAGGCCAAATGCGCGCAGGTGAGGCTGGCCGCCGGCACCAGAAAAGCCCCAGCGCGCACTGCATCTCCGGCACGCCGTCCCCCAGAAAAGCCCAGCGCGTTGACTCTTCGCCTCGAGAAGCCCTCCGTCCCCGGAACAGGACCAACGCGCGTCTTGTGAGGCTGGTCGTCAACGCCAGAATAGCCCCAGGCTGGCCAGCCGCCGCTGAAATAGCTCCAGGTTTCATCATCCGGGCGGAGGAGAGCGGCAGAGGTAGCAGCAGCCAGTGGATAAGATGACAACGCAGGCCGCGGCACGGCGGGGATGGTGAAGGAGGTGAAGGGGAAGCGGCCGGAGGTGGAGAAGGAACCGGCGCGCGGCGGCAGGGAGGACGCGTCGAGCGACGAGGCTGAGGAGGCGGCGCAGGGCGCTGTTAAGCACCCCCGAACAACCGATTGCGGGATGTGATTACGGTGGGGGAGGTGTTTCGGAAGAGAATAGCTCGGAATCTGATTACGGTGTATTTGATTATGAAGTGGGTACAAACAAACATATTTTAACGTAATTGGATTACATTATAATAGGAATACAAATTTGCATAACCAAACAGTACCTAAATCCTATAGCCCATAGAAGTATCTCATTAAACATTTTATATCTCATACTGATTTTTGCAGAAAGCAACTCCTGACTTGAATTTGTTTCAATCAAGGAATGACAACCAACTTAATGAAACCATACAATATTTTAAGCTCTAGGGAACTACCAAATCATCTAATAAATCTGTACAAACTTGACGTGCTAAAGCATTGTTTACCTGCAAAATTACAAGTACTAATGGTGCTAAGCGTTGAGAAAGCTTTGATTTCGCCCACTGTACTGTGACCACCTTATAGAGAAGAAAGTCATATTCATATCCAGAAAATAAAAATTCAGTATCCATCTCTACCAACTGGAAGAACAATGCTCTAGTGGCGAGCAGGGTTCACAAAACCGCTCAAAACCGGTCGGTTTTCGCGGTTTTTGATGAAACCGGTCCGGATCGGTTTTACAAACCGACCGATTTTTGTTTTAAAAATTTAAAAAAAATTGAAAAATTGAAAAAATTCGAAATACCGAAAACCGGCGACTAACCGGCACAACCGGTGGGTTTCAAATTTTGAAATCTGTACTGTAGCAAACAGGTGAAACCGCTTGACTTACCCGTGAAACCGGCCGGTTTACTGTAGCAAACCGTTCAAATTTTGAATTTTCGATTTAGAGCTGTTTTTAACCGATTTTTCTGGTTTTCACGGTTTTCGTTAAACCGGTTCCGACCGGTTTTAACGGTTTAAACGAAATATTAAACCCTGGTGGCGAGTACCTAGTGAGATCTAAGGCTAAGCAGCACAACCAAAAGCAGCAACTAAATCAAGCCCAGGAGTGTCAGAGCAGCACCTCTCCTGGCGCTCCGGCCTCCTAGAGGTTCTTCATCTTCGTTCGTAGTGGAACTTCTTCACAGCAGTGCCACACTCTATGGTGAGAGCGGACCCCATTGCCTTGTTAGCTTCCATGCTGCCATCCCCTTCCTCCACCACCGCCACGAGCAGCTCCGCCGATGGCGGTACCATCATCAACACACCTTTCCCATCGCGAGCAGCTAGCCGGCATGACCGGCTGGCGGCTGCAGCGCGCCCACCTTCTTGCTTTCCATCCCTGCACCCGCCCGGTCCTGGCCCTTGCTAGAACGCGGTTGTGGGCCAAGCGAGGAGAGCTTAGATTAAGATGGACAGGGGCTGTTGTGGAGGTCCATTTCTGATGGGGATTTAAGGTCAGCTCCAAAGTGGGAAGATGAAAAGCCGCGAACTGTTATGAAGCGTTTCTGGAAGTTGGAAGAGATCGATAGGAGGTCCATTTCCTATGAAGATTTTTAAAGTATATAAGATTAATCCAAATTAAAACAAAAGAAACATATACATCAAAAACATTTATCATGAAGGACACTCACCAGAATATTCGGGAACAATCTTAAAATTTGATCAGTAACTCGACACCCATTTAGACTATGAACAGGCTGTTCATCAACATTGTGTAGAATGCAGCTCTGAGATAGATCTAGGTCCTGGAAACGAACAGGAATTTGTATCAAATATCATGAAAAATTAAAATAATTTAATTGTAGCAGAAACAAAAGGAGAATGGAAGGTTATTCCTCCAGTTTTTACAGCCCTCATCTTTTTCCATATAGTCTCTATGCTGGATATTCTGAGCTCTAAGTGAATCAGAGTGTTACTTGAGCATGTCAAAATTTAAGAATTGGATTAATAGAAAATCGATGCTATCTTAAGCGCTACAGATCCAACAAAATGGTCGCACCAGCAGTGTGAACTCTGCATATATCAATTTGTACAACTTACGCATGATCATTTTTTTTTCTACCTCCAGAAAGCAGTTCCAAGGTTAGTATATATGAATATTTGTTCCAATCTAAAATACCAGCATAAAGGTCATACTAACTTCAACTTACCTGCAGTTCATGCAACTCATAGGAATCTGGACATTGATTGGTACATTTCCATCAGTGCTCGATTTTGCTTGTCCAAATATCTGTAGATTGCCTTATGGTTATCTAAGAAAAGAATCTACGGATCATAATGCTAAAAGACAGTCAAGGAACAATACTTGTGTATTCCAGCTGAATGCTTCGGGTCCATTATCATCAAACAAATTTCATATGCTTACTGAAAAATTCTTGAACTATTAGATAATCATTTCAAACAAACTCTACAATTGGCTGCATAAGGTGGTCACATTTCACAATGTACAACTCACCCTGAGCAAAAGAACTGAACCTATCAAATGACGAAAATATTGTGCTAACCTCTTCTGTCATTAAATGATATACTAAAATGAGTTTTACGACAGCCATGCTGGATGTTGCAATGGCAATGGAGTATCTACACCACCAGCACTTTGAAGCTGTCCGACATTGCGATTTAAAGCCAACCAATATCTTGCTTGACGAAACTATGACTGCTCATGTCTCTGATAAAGGTTTGCACCAATCGACATACGAACAACACGATTCAATCCAACTAGGTCCAACAGACAACAACAAAAGCGAAGCAGCTCATGGACCCAACCATATATGGGTTGGTGGAGCCTTCCACAAGAAAGTCCACCATGCCGGCGATGGCAAAGGACCTGCCGATAAGCCCCCTCCTCACGTGTGGCGCCCATTCCCGCTTCATGAGGTGCTCCATCAAGGCGGCAAGCTCGACATTGGAAATAACAACAACAGATACAGACAGATCTGGAACAGATTAAAGACAATAAAATTTCCTCATATTAATCAGAAATTAATACTTTGAAATGCACAGCCAAACGCTTTGGTATTGCAACATCAGCCGAGCAGCCTTTGCTTTTATCCTATCCAACAGAACAAAATACATTGATCTATGTACACCTAGTTGTAAGAAGCAGCCATTCGTATAAAAGATCGATCAACCAACCTCTTGCTAATAATAGAAGTTCTAAGCTTCTACGCGAGTTATGTCTGGATCTGAGCCATCGTGTGTTGAGGTCGGTCAGTGGCGGCATGTTGAGGTCGTGCCCCACGCCGAACACCGGTGAGTCATCCACCAGGGATGAAGATGACCTGGTGTCGCTTTGCTCGTCGTCGCGGTATGTCGCTGCCTTGTTGCTGGCGACCGCGACGGGGCGGAGAGGCGCCGGCACCAGCGAGGGGACGACCACCATCACTGCAAGCCTCTGGTCCAGGAATAGGAATGGCTGGAGGGCCACCAAAGCTGGTGTGCTGAGGCTGAGCTCGAGCGACGGCGCCGAGACAACAACTCGACGATGCTGCTGCTGGGGGCTGATGCCGGGGCCACTGCCTCACACCGTTACCGCGATGCAGGCACGGGGCGAGGTAAGGAGGCGGCAGGGAGGTGGGGAGGCGGCGTGGCGCGATGGGAAGGTGGTTCCGGTGCGGGGGAATGTGAGGGGTGGGGGGAGGTGGGGCGGCGGCGAGGTAGGAGAACAGGCTACTGCAGTAGCAGAGGAGACGCGTGGGGAGGGGATGAGGTGGAGCGCGCGGGTTGGTGAGGAGGCGGTGCGGCGCAGGGAGGCGAAGCAACTGGAGGCGGGGAGGCAGCAGGCGCGAGGGCGCGCAAGAGCGGCGGCGGGGATTGCCCATGGGCATGAGTGGGGCGAGCCCGTGAGGAAGGAGCAGAGGAGGGGCGTGTCAGGAGCAAGGTTTCACAAAGTGTCGAAAACCGATTGACACACTTTGGTCGGTTTCTGTGAATCGGAAAAATGGGGTAAATTCAAAAATTAATTTTTTTTATAGGTTTTTCCGATTTACCTTTTTTGAATTTAAAATCAAATCAGTTCGAGCGGTTTTTCATCGGTTTTTTTTTACCGACCGGTTTGATCGATTTATCGGCGGTTTGACTTGTTTTCAGATTTTCAAATTTTTTGAATTTTAATTTTTTTTAATTTGTTAAACCAAAAACCAGTCAACATTCTAAATCGGACCGGACCGATTTCACCGAAAACAACGAAAACCGGCCGGTTTTGACTGGTTTTGTAAACCCTAGTCAGGAGGCGGCCGTGTGGAGCAGGATGGGAAGAAAAGGAACCGTGACAATCTACAGTATCAACGATGATTTGATGATGATGTGGCGCAACCACAGAAGAGTTTAACCTTTTAGTGGGGAGCAATTATATAGATATTATAGATATTTGCTAAGGATTTTTTTAATGAATTTCATGTTACATACAACAAAGGTGAACATGTGCCTTGCACATCCTTAAAATTCAAAAATACCGTAGTGAAAACAGAAAAAGCTCCAATCTTGACCAACAGGAGATGGCATCTTCTTTCATGTTGAACCTAATGTTAATAATGATGAACAAATGGAGAACAGTACAGTGATTCAACGAGCTGAAAAGGATTTCATCGCTTGTCTCTTTCAAAGTAATACAAACATAAGAGTATGTCCAGAATTCATCACCTATATCACCTATTAGCAGAACAAGCACTTTTCTTCTCAGCTTGTCTCATAAACTGTTTTTTATTCTAGTCATCTCCAATCGTATAACCTGGTTCTTAGTCTCAAATTCCTCGACCAAAAAATCCTGTCGACGTTCTGACTATCGGCACAGTATGAAATACGATCGAGAGGGTGGTGTGCCTTCGTATTCGATATGACCTAATATACGAAAAACTCAATGGGGTCTTTTACCTGGTTCGGGCCACCTCGAACGGTGTAACAACACCCTACGTCCAGAGGGTGGTTTATATCAGTGGATGAGTACAAAAGGTCGGACTCTCTCTTCAGGAGAGGGCTCGGCGTCTAAGTTGTGGGGTGCTCGATGCATGTATTCATGAGGTTGCTCGCGCGCGTAAACGGTCGCACGCGAGAGCTTAGGGCTTGGACCTCTCCTACTATCGCCCCCGGACCCTCTTTTTATATAGGGCGGTCCGGGGTTACAAAATGGTGGGCCTTATGTGGTTTTACTGTCTCGCTGACAGGTGGGTCTTCCATTGACGTCGTCATCGCTCGTTACGCTCGGGTCTTGTCCGTGGACTTTCGCGGCCCGCCTACGTCGCGGTGGACTAGGCCCGTCCCGTCGGAACAGTTGGTTGGCTGCTAGAGTAAATGCGACATAAATGCCGCACCTACCCCAGGCGTCGGCCACCGAGGGTCGGCCTTCGGAGGTCGGCCTCGTCGTACGTCTTGGCGCTGGATGCGGCTAAGAGTTGGCTTCCCTAGATCGTTCCCTCGGGGGGTCGGACCGCGCGTTCGCGCCTCGTCGTCCGACTCGGTCTCGGGGTCTTGGCTCACGTATACGAGTATGGGTCGGCGAGTACCCGGGGTACATGATTCTGACAGTAGCCTCCGAGCCTGGCGCCGTTTGCGACCTCCGTTGGAGCGGCGCTAGGCTGATCGCGGAGAGCTCGACGCTCTAATCCTACGGGATCGGTCCGTGGGATCGGTCGCGAGCCGGGTCGTTGCGGCGTCCATCGTTCGTCGATGGTTGATCGTAGGGGAGCGCACGAGCGCGCCCTATGGGCCTAGCCCCCGAGCCTGGGGGCGACAGGGGGCTGACCGTGGGCTTAACCGCCATTCGTCATTCCGACTGTCGGGGTCGGGCCGAGGTCGCTCTCAGTCCTTTGTTCAGAAAGACGCCTAGGACGAGTCAGTTCGATCTGGCCTCTGCCCATGATCAGCATCGCGCCTAGGCCGAGGGCCGTGATCAGCGCCCGAACGTTTGGTTCGGCCATGTGGCCTCGGCTCTCGATCAGCCGTTTGTGGAAAGCCTCGTTCGCGTGCTTCCCCTTATTCGGACTCCCCGTAACGGTCACGGGGATCGGGCGTCCCTCGCGCCTCCACGTGGAGGGTGACCGGTCCGTCCGGGAATCGCAATCGCCAGTTGATCCGGGCGGTCGGTTTGAATTTGAACAGACGGCATCAGAGGCGCGGCGGTTTGCGCGCCCGCGTCACGTTGTCTGCCAGTCGTACTCTGGCAACTGTCGCGTCAGGGTTCTGTTGGCACCCCGATTGCGGCGGACGCGGTGAGACGAGGCCCGGGCCCACTCGTCAGCGGGTCGGGTACGAATGGTTTGGGTGCGCCTCGGGGCGCGCACCCACGACCGCGCAGTTACTCCCACGATCGATCGTGGGTGGCGCAATAACTACGCAGGTCATTTAAAAGGAGGGACGTGGTAACTTCGTGTTTTTACCCAGCCTCCTTGCTTCGTCCTCAAGCTTCTATCGCGCGCGAGAGCTCGTCACCTCTGCCTTCCGCCTTCGCAGCGTCAAGTCCGACGATCGCAGTCGTCCTCGTTCGCGTTCTTCCCACGTCTTCGTCTCCGTCTTCGCGATGCCGAAGGGGGAGCCCTCGGCTGTTGGCGACGCCCTGCTCATGAGGTGGAGTGTCGTGGGAATGCTTCCGCCGAAGGAATCGGTCGGCTGGCTGGGCGGCTACGGCCACATCGTGCCCGCGCCGCCGCCAGAGAAGATCGTCTGTTTCTTGGCCCACCACGAGCGTGGGCTAGGACTGCCGGTTTCCAGCTTTTTCCGGAGCGTCCTCAATCAATACGGCGCTCAGCTTCATCAGCTCGCGCCGAACGGAGCCCTCCACGCCTCCATCTTCGCAACGTTGTGTGAGGCGTACCTGGGCATGTGGCCCAGTCTTCTGTTGTGGAGATACTTCTTTCTCGCCAGTCTTCAAACATCGAAGGAGATCGGGGTCGGGAAGCGCGTCGGCGGTGTTAGCATCATGCTCCAGACCAGAGAGTCCCAGGAGTACATCGAGGTCGACCTGAAGACCTCGTTGAAGGGCTGGAGGAAGTCCTGGTTCTACATCGACAATGCCGACCCCCAGCTCCCGGCCTTCGAAGACTTGGTGCCCGAGGTGACCGGGTCTTGGAAGTCGAGGCTTTCGGCTGCGGAGGTGGAGACAATCCGACCGCACCTGGAGGCGATCCGGCGTCTGCGGGATCAAGGCCTGACCAGGACGACGGTCTTCGTCGTCGCCATGCGGTGTCGACTCATGCCGCTGCACCGCCGGGTGCACAGCATGGGCGAGTATGAGGTGCGTGACCGGCCGCTCTCGGACCGAGGCGTCCTTGCCCGAACCGTGACGGTCTTCAAAGACGCAGAGGCCAGCCTCAACCGGGGGCCTCGTCCCCTTGACAAGGATCACCGTCAGCTGGTGAGTTTAGAGACTTCACGTCGTAGCGTTGTCATCGCTGTATTGTGTTAATCGTTGACCGCTTTCAGGGTCTGCCTGAGGCCACGGCCGTTGACCGAGGTCGGGACCAGCTCCACCGCCGCGCCGCAGCCGAGAGCCAGGTCCAATCCCGCGGCAGCGTCGAGGCCGAGGAGGAGGGCCGGCGGGAAGAGGAAGGCGAAGTTCGGGTTTTTGGACTACTTGTCCAGTGGCTCGGGGCCCGCTATTTTGGTCGCGAAGCCGATAGTGAGACCGTCCCGCGCTCTGTGGATCGAGGGTGGCTCGACGGCGGGCCAGAGCTCAGCTGGTCTGGCGCAGGCGGCCGCAGCGACGGCGGCCGAACATTCCGACCCCTTCGAGGGTCTTAGCTCCTCGTCTGATGAACGGGAGCAGGAGCAGGGGCTGGAGCAGGGGTCGGCGTCGAAAAGGGCGAGGGTCGATCCCTTGGAGGTGGTGACCGTCAGCTCTGGGAGCCCGGTCAGCTCCCCGCCTTGGGCGGTTGAGGCAGCCGCGACGTAGCCGGCACAGACGGTAGCGGCCCGTTCCCCGAGGGTGAGCTGGCCCCTGCGACGCCAATTATCAGGCTCCAGCGTCGGTCGGCAAGGTAAGTCTTCGGTGACTCCCTTTTGCTTTTGCTTTCAGCTTCGACAGTGGCTGAACTCCTTCGTAACTAGGGCTCCGGCGTCGGTGGCAATGCCGCGGTTGGCCGCCACTCCGACGACACCGGCGGGTGGATCCGCGGCCGGCAGGTCGGGAACCGGCTCTGG
>BCLG01000643.1:47350-58550 GCA_001602295.1 Zoysia matrella | reverse complement strand
TATATATATATATATATATATATATATATATATATATATATATATATATATATATATATATATATATATATAGCGACAATGTTTTAGTCACGAAAATGCGACCAATGTTTTTATGACAAAATAGCTATATTGAATCTATAATATGGCACATATAGTAACCAAGTACCTTTGTAACTAAAAAATATTTTTCATGTAGTGAATGACCTCAATATCTAACCTCAGTAACATATTTAATGGCACAAATGATAAGCCCCACAATTTAATATGCGTGCTACACAAATTTACAAGCTAAAAGAATCATGTGGACTCCTAGTAGCGGGTGTGCCGCACACATTGCGGGCATTGAAGTTTGAAATGTGCCACGGTAGATATATATTTCCACGCTGAAATGGTCATGTCTAAACAGAGGATAGGTAACGTGTCTAGCTAGAGTTACATACATTTGCCTTATGTGGAGGCTAAATTTGCCTCTGCAACCCCAAAGAACATGGCATAGAGACTGGAGTTCAAGCCTCAGCCAGCCCATCCCGCACTCTACCGAAGATGGGGCAAATGGAAATTGAACCTGAGATGGCTAGCCTCCACTTTAAGGACTCCTATTACATTTATCTTATATGGGTCATGGATCACATGCTACCTCCAGATTGTTATACTCCAACATAGCTGTAGCAGTTAGAAAAGCATCGGCGGCTAAACTACATTGTTTTTTATATCTTTACAAGTATACTTTATTTGCCGATACAGGGCCAATGACATGCACTGCAGGCACCTTATGAGTTAACAAATCGAAATAGCGTGATGAGAACACACACAAAGTGATGCTACATCCTGAATTTAAATCTAGACGTTGACGTACGAGTGGGACAGAAGACTACTCGAAGAATACATTTCCTAGTACCTAGAAGCATCTGTTTGGCCTGCATCCTCGAGATGCTTTTGTTTCGTGGCCGTCGCAGTCAAGTATGAATGGTGGCACACTCCTTCAACAGCAAAGTGTGACCAGCAACCGTCCGGTCAAGATGTCATGGTCACCTAACAATCGATAAGGAAATCAGAGTTAGCTACTGGTAACCTGGAAGACAACAATATCTAGCCTAGCCGCCGGCGCCCATTTTACTTGTGGAATCGGAAGCATCGATCGAAGAATTGCGACGGCGACATGTCGTCGGATGCAATTACTGGGGGGAGCATTGCAATAGCCATTGGTAAGTGGCTAGTGATTTCCAGCTCGTTTGCCTTCCGTAAATCCATGGAGTGTTCGTTTGTTTCTCACTTGGTGCTCCTTATGGATCAGTGTCGGTGATCACCGGCGGCGTCGTAATCATCGTCATCTCGACGCTGATCTACAAGTGCTGGAAGCTGCACCTGTTGCGCAAGTACGGCGTCCACGGGCAGGTACCGCCGCCACTGCCACTGGTGGCGGGCACGGCACCGGCAGCGTTGATTGCCTCGAGGACACATGGCGGAGCCACGATGTCGACGGTCATCAGCGGCAGCAAGAACAGCTGCGTCACCTACGACGTCCTGAAGGACCGACCCGTCCGGTTCAGCTCGCTGCAGCTGGAGGAATTCACGGGCGATTACGCCGAGAAGCTCGGCGCCGGCGGCTTCGGCGCGGTGTACAAGGGGCAGATCCCGCTCCCCGACGGCAGCAGCCTGGCGGTGGCCGTTAAGGTTCTCCACAGCGGCATGGGGAAGCGCGCCGAGGAGCAGTTCATGGCGGAGATCGGGACCATAGGCCGGACGTCGCACGTCAACCTCGTCAGGCTTTACGGCTTCTGCTTCGACGCCGACCTCAAGGCGCTCGTCTACGAGTTCATGCCCAACGGTTCGCTCGAAAGCCACCTCTTCCACGGCGGAGGCGGCGGCGAGCCCGCGGGAGGAGAGCAGCTCGGGTTCGACACGCTGTACGACGTCGCCGTCGGGACGGCCAAGGCGATCCGGTACCTCCACGGCGATTGCGAGCGCCGGATCATCCACTACGACATCAAGCCCGGCAACGTGCTCCTCGACGAGGCGTTCCGGCCCAAGGTCGCCGACTTCGGGCTCGCGAGGCTGTGCGACCGGGAGCGGACGCACCTCACGATGACCGGCGGCGGGCGCGGCACCCCGGGCTACGCCGCGCCGGAGCTCTGGATGGCGGCGCCGGCGACGCACAAGTGCGACGTGTACAGCTACGGCATGCTGCTGTTCGAGCTCCTCGGACGGCGCCGGAACTACGTCGAGGCGCTGGTGGACAGCGGCGAGCGGTGGTACCCGCGGTGGGTCTGGCAGCGGCTCGATCGCGGCGAGACGGAGCCGGTGGTCGAAAGGGCGCTGGCCGATAACCAGCTCGGCAAGGACGCTAGAAAGAAGGTGGAGAGGATGTGCGCCGTGGCGCTGTGGTGCGTGCAGTACAGGCCGGAGGACCGGCCGCAGATGAGCAGCGTCGTGCCGATGCTGGAGGGCGATGAGGATGTCACCGCTCCCGCCGTGAGCCCCTTCGCGCACCTGGAGTCCGAGGCATTTTCGCAAGGTGTCACGGAAACAGAAACCAACACTACTTTTGACTCGGATGCTTCACTTAGTGTAGCATAGTTCTTCCATACACGCTTTGTATGTATTCTAGAAATTTATTTTTATTGTTAATTGCTGCTTCTGCTTCATTATTTTTGGAGAACTATTCAAGTTCCTTTGTTCAGGTGGTCTCCAGCTTTTGCATTGCAAAGTTTATTGTGGGCATTAGTTTCACTAAATCTTGTCAAAAAAAAAAAGCTCTGGATTTGCGCATTTCATATATCTTCCATTTTATACGAGGTCTGCTAAGGTAATCAATTCATATTCCTTTACCTCTCAAGAGGTGAGCCACAAATTGAATCTGAGCTATCAATTTTAAAAAAGGAAAATAAATAGAAAATATGAAATATTTAGTTTCTAAAATTGTTAGATGCATCTGTTTTCATATGTCATTGATTTCTTTCCATATTGAATACTATAATATTAATAATTATAGGAGATATTTTACTTTCTAAAAGGTAAAAGGCCAATTTAACCATCAAGATCCGTGCAAATGAATGATCAATATTCATTTGGGTCTACTTTAGAATTTACCTTTTACTTCTTCTGGTTTTAAATTATTGACACCATTGACTTTTAACATCAACTTTAACCATTCGTCTAATTTAAAAAAATTGTTTTAATGTGTAAAATTATTAGTCGTAATTTAAATTCCACTAATGATAAATAAAAAAATAACAAAATTTTTGAATAAGACGAATGGTCAAAGTTAATAGAAGTCAACCGTGTCAATAATTTAAAACCGGAGGGACTATATTACACCTGAACTTATAAAAATCTTTACAATTGTAAATAATAGCCGGTCAATTCATCAATCACCTCTAGAATAAAAAATATAGTTTCATCTCATGTTAATTTAATAGTTTTAGTATATTTAAATAATTTCATTAATAAGAATACTTGATAATGATGATTCATTTTATCTTTGTTCACTTCTATTACCTAATCACATGGATGTTGACCAACAAAAATATGAAAAAAAATGTACTTCAAAGTTAAACCCAATTAAAGAACTCATCAAATCCGCCTTGAAACGGGGTGGACTGACTAACTGAGACTAGAAACCAATGGCGTGGAGTGGAGGAGGATAGAAGCCTCATGTGTCCAGCCAGGTGACCTGGTCGACCAGCAACAGGCTGTCAATGATTTGCCCAAGGTGTGGTTGCTGTCTTAAATTTTTCAGTATAAAAAGTGCCGCCTTTTGGGTGACGGTGACAAACGAGGTGATAGGTATGTATTCTTAAATATTCGATACTTTTGATTTTTAATTTTATGTTTGACTCTTCGTTTTATTTAAAAAAAGCTAAAAATATTATTTCTTTTGTTGTGCTTAATTTTATCATAAGAGATGCTTTAAGCATGATTAATTTATTTTTATTTTTATAATTTTTTAATAAGATGAATGATCAAATATTGTGTCTACAAATCAAAAGTGCCAAGAATTTAGAGATAGAGGTAGTTGTCGATGTATCTTGTTATAATAATAACAATTTAAATAGGTAGGGAGTATTGAGAGCCACTCACGTCCATAATCATTAATCATTGCTCATTGATACAATCATCCCATTATATAAAAAATGAAGAAGTTCATTTTACTCCCCCAAACAATTCACTTTGTCTATTTAATCATCAAAATTTTTTTGACTTACTTTACTCCCTGAAACTATTCATATTGGTGCAATTTACTCCTTCATGCAATTTTTTTTTGTTTCTCTTTGTAAAATTTAAATTTGGAGCTCAAAATTTGCATGGTGGCAGAAGATAGCATTTCCTATGTTAAAAATTTAGATTATATTTTTTAAAATAATATTTATTTTTAATAGCATCTAATAGTATCTTAACAACCTACATATAAAAATTCATATAATAGTATTATAAAAAATTATAACATATTTTATTAATGTTGAGGCTGTTATCATTTACCTTTATATAAAATTTGAGCTTCAAATTCAAATTCTACAAAAAGAAACGAAAAAGATAAATTGCATGTGAGGGGTAAATTGCACTAATTTGAATAGTTTGAGAGAGTAGCGTGCGCCAAAATTTTGTTTAGGGGGTTAAACAGATAAAGTGAATTGGTTGGGGGAGTAAAGTGGACATTTTTCTATAAAAAATGAATCATCTCTCACAAACAAGAGTGGGCTTCTGAGTGGGCTATTCACACAAACATTGCGAGAATGAGGCCTATCCCCTGAAGTCCCTTTGGCCATGTCTCCCTTCATGTGGGCTTCTTGTTGGCTAACTACACTTCGGAACACTCCATCACCACAGCTGCTTAGATTTGGCTGCGTGGGTATCAACGGATGAAAAGAATATATTGATCAATTTTAACAAAATAGTAATAAAGAGTTTTATGATTACCAAATTTCCATATGTTGCTTGTAGAGTTCACGATGTTCAATATATAATACTGTAAAAACTCATAATTTAAAAATAACAATTGTTACAATCACTCACAAAACTTGGAAGAAGGGCTAAAGCAAATGAACGTTGTTATGAACCACGTCCCAGTCTAAACTCTGTTCACAATACTGCTGTCCACAGGTTAGTGAAGCTAGCAAAATCTGGTAACAACATGCCAGTTGTGGGTTGTTGAGTTGCAAGCACACAGCTCTCCCCGCGTCATAACTGCAAGTGCAAGGGACACATGGACTGTTGGATGAATGCACCATAAAAGTAAGCTGTGTCCTGTGAAATGCGGAAACATTTCACTCCTACCAAATATGTTCTGTTTGATTTCCAAAAATGAATGTGAATCACATTTCATAGAAAACCATTGATGATCAAGTAAACAAGATGCAATAAATAAATTGACTCGATTTCCATTGCTATTAGAGATGAAAACGAATGTAAATGATCAGAAAACACCCGAATCATTTTTGTTTTCGTATTTTTCTTAACTGAATGGAAATAAAAATGGTAAAGTTAGAATTGGAAAATAGGATCGGATATACAGTCACATGCTCACATACAACTGAATGGTGGCTTGCGTGCGGCTCTGGCTCATGCTAGAGGGGTGCGTGGCAGGGGAGGCATGCACAGCAAGGGAGGTGTGGCGGAGGCACGCCGCACATGACCGGAGAGGTCATGTGCACCGTGCGTGTGGAGGGGAATGGAAGCAGCAGATGATAGTGCGAGTACCGTGCGGGCATGCGGCATATGTGCGTGGAGCGGTGGATGCGGACTGTGGGCTGGCGGATTATGCACAATTAGGATTTTATTATTGAAACTGTAACATCAAGAATGAAATAAATAAATGGCGCATCAAAGGTAACATATTTACCAACCTGATGGTTACTTGTAGCTTGGCAAACTAACTTCGAGAGAGTGGATTCTCGACTTGATGGCAAGGAAACAATAATGAAAGTGAACAATGACAATCGTTTTCAAGCTTGCTATGGTTCTTCAATGAGGATGATCCCTGTTTGTAATTTATAGGCCTAGTACAATGCAACAGTTCCCCGTGTCCTACTTATGTGCATGGCTACATGCTAAAACTCTCGACCGCAATGAATGTAGCTATTTAATAATTTCTAAGATTTGTGTGAATCCGATGATTGTACAATATCCCTCCACTAGTTACGGTTGTAGCGTATATATCAATTGGTGCTAAATCTCTAGATGGCATTTTGGCTATTCAATGTTGCTGTTCAATGTAGATGAATTGAATGCCTTAAAAACAGCAGGCTACATCAAAGCAAGAGGTTGGGATAAGGGCATTTTGGCCATTATAAAAAATATTGATTGAATAACAAGAAAAGTTAGTGGATGGCACATAAAGAATATTGTGTCCTCCCGTGCTATTTCCTAAGCCTTAAGCATGACACACACACGCCCCCCCCCCCCCCCCCCCCCCAACACACACATATTAACTTTTTAAAAAACTTAGATGATTTCTCACATAAATAAATCAAGATTTTTGGACAAAACTGTTTTGAGCTGCTCTCTCTGCCACAACATTATTCACTCTTTACAAAGAGTTCATAAATCTTGAGGTGCAGACAATTTTGAGGTTGCTACAATGGTACTGGCCAGCTAGCGCAAAAGCACATGCACATTCTCGACGTCAAGTCTCTAGTACTTCCTCCAGTCCTATAATTTTTTACGTTTTAGAAAACATATGAGTCAAACATTGAAAACATAAATTATAAATAACTTTAAATTGATCAAGTTTGAAAATGTGAAAATTATATGAATAGATTTATCTCAAAACACTCTTTCATAAAAGTATACATATGCCACTTTTAAATAAAAACTTATAAAAAAATAGAAGTCAAAATTGCATTTTGAAGACCGTGTCGTTTTTTAAAACGTCAAGAATTATGAGACTAGAGAGAGTATGCTCACACATCAATTTTATCCTTTCCAAGGCATATGTGTCTAATAATTTCATTATTACCGTTCTCAACAAGATCGTCCAGGGTAGGCAATGAATCAGTGTAGATGAAGCTAGTGAATCGGTGTAAATGAAGTGAAGTAAAGCTTTGGAAACACAAGGGCGCGTATCCTGGAAAACACCAAGCTACATCAAAGCAACAGGTTGAGGGATGAATGCGTTTTGGCCATTCTGAAAAATATTGATAGAAAAACAAGAATCGTAATCGAGTGGATGATGTGTTATAGACACGCGTGTGTGTGTGTAAAATTGGCAGCGACGTGATTCTACATGTCCATATTTCCTAACTTTAGCAGTCCATATTTCCCTTGTCTTAAATACAACTAATAAAGGAGGAGACATGCGTGCAATTTAATCGCAATACTACTTTGGGCTACTAGCGCCTTCTAATACATACTCCATTCGGTTCACATTAGATGTCGTAGTAGAATTTGAAAAAGTATCCTAATGGACGTTGCTCTGGAAGGATTAGTACCAGGAGGACTCAAATGCCCCTACGCTGAGTTACTCCGTCGGCTTGAATGCTTCATCTCCTGCGCATGCACGAGAATTCCCGAGCAAAAGATTCTCCTACGCCCAGGATGCCGCGCGCGGCAGCAAGGAACCAGGGCAGCAGGAAAAAAAGGAACCACGCAACAAAAAGTGCGGCGGCCAGCTTTCCAACCTGCGCGTAACCGGTCAGATGGAAATATATTGTTACTTACAAGGAGACCTTAACGCTATTTAATATGGGCAAAAAATGGAAAAAATACCCCTAATTAATCATTCCTTGATATATACAGTTATGTCCTAAACGACCTCTAATATGAACCGGAGGGAGTAATATGCAGTTGGCTCCCTATGTAGTCCATCATTAGTGGTATAATTCAGTAAAAAAGTAAATGTGGTTGGTTCTTCAATAAATTTTTTCAGGCGCTGTATAAGATACCAAACTGGCAAACTTCAATTTAAATGTTATACACATATAAACTCGCCAAGTGGTTTGCCGTCCGATTCTACCTAATTGACAGTAATCTGCATACTGGGCATATCCATGGCGGCCATACACATTAGCCAAGTGTACTAGCTGATCATTTGCATTAGGAATAAGTCTATTTTTTTTGTCCCTTAACTCTCTTCATCTAGTTTAATTTTCATCTCTTATCCTTAATACCGGACAAAATACTCCTCACTCAACTCTACAAACTCGTGCTGCACCAAAAGAAAATATCGTTAAAAATAAATAATTATCATGCTCGTTTAGGAAGCACGAGGAGTATGTTTGATATTTTTTATGTTCGATATGGACCTAAGAGTAAAACATCTTGGCATTGAGGAAGATGGGCTACAGCATACAAGTGATATAAGATGGGCAATAAGGAACATGATGAATCCATAAAACATTGGGTGGTATGGATGCCACGGAGACAGCTATAAGGAAGCAGCCTAACGCTAAGAACTAGAAATATTTTTGGCCTTGAATGAACCATGCATTTAAAATTCACTCAGTGATAAACTAAAAGAGTGTAATGAGGATCTTCAAGGCACCCCAACGCTGACCGACTGTAAATAATTTTGAAAATATGGAGATCTTTTTCACTAAACGAACACACTAGTCCCCATATCATTGCTTAACAGTGTATCCCTTGTAGGGGTTGCCAACTATGATATCTTACTATGTACTACTGGCCAAACAAATTTGGAGAAAAACGGCTCAATCAAGCTGACACTGTTGCGGTGCAATGTACCCGTCATTAATTATGCAACTAGTTAGACTATTGTAGCATACATAATACTCCCTCCGGTTTTAAAATATTGACAGCATTGACTTTCAGCATCAATTTTGACCATTCGTCTTATTCAAATGTTTAAACTTTTGTTATTATTTGATTTATCATTAATGAAATTTAAATCACAACTAATAATTTTACGCATTGGAACAAATTTTTTGAATAAAACAAATGGTCAAAGTTGAATGTTAGAAGTGAACGGTGTTAATAATTTAAAACCGGAGAGAGTACTTATTATATCGGTAATGTCATCATCTATTTGGAGTGACAATTTTCCTCCTAGGACTGTTGCACCCAGCTACACTGGCGGCGCCAAGATGATCCTGCGTCTGGTGCTATCCATGTGCACAGGTGCTAATGCATGTAAAATTAAGTAGAATTTAAACTTAATAGATGAAATAGATTTAGGAACGGCGCTGCAGCAATGGCAGCACCGGTCCTGCGTAGCTAGACTACATGGTCAACTCAATAAATACATTAGGTAGCGTTAACTTCTTTTGGGTGTTACTCTTTTTCACCTAGGGTTCCCATAGGTGCCCAGTATAGAACTTGTGATATATAGTAAATCAATTGAAACAATTGTAACTACAACTTATCCAAGCCCAAAATGAAGTGATTATTTCCAATAATGAGAGATGCACCACTGCAAATCATTTTATTCCTGACCGGTGACCAAAGCCCACAGGAAAATTCTTCTCTCTGGTGCCCACTCTGTTCTTCCCCATTCATCTCTTTCTCTAACCCACTCTGTCGTTCCTATTCTTCTTCCACATAAGCCGCAATCGGAAGAGGCCCCACCAGATCATAGGGTGCATAGTGCCTATGTACTTGCTTTCAGGCGATAGTGTGGCTTACCACGTACATCATGACAAAAAAAAAAAAAATTGGAGGCATCTAAAAACCCTCAATCTAGTTATCATTGTTTGTGGCCATTGTACCCGCCATTTTGCAACTAGCTAATCCTGAAATTTATTATTTTATCGACAATGTCAACTTCTGTTCTGAATGACTCTTTTTTCCTAGGAC
Source organism: Zoysia matrella (assembly GCA_001602295.1). Taxonomy (NCBI): domain Eukaryota; kingdom Viridiplantae; phylum Streptophyta; class Magnoliopsida; order Poales; family Poaceae; genus Zoysia; species Zoysia matrella. Next base: position 48,803 of record BCLG01000643.1, on the reverse strand, counting down.
TCGCTATGTTGCAACTAGTTAGACTATGTATAAGATTTTATCAATACTTTTTATATCGCTAACGCCAACTATTCTTATGAGTAACTCTTTTGACCTTATAGGACCGACCATGTTGCGACAGTTAGACTACACGGTAGGCTTGATACTTACTATATATATTGGTAACGGCACTTCTCTTACCGACCAACTGACTCGTTTACCCCTAGGATTTCAATCAATTTCCTCAGTGAGTTGGTTACGATTTTGTCAAAACAGCGGAGGGAAGCTGTAACTGTACAATATATCCAAGTCCAAATAAAGGTATAATTATAAATACAAGGGGTGAAGAATTATCAACAGTACATGATACTTTCTTGTCCTATTTCTTTTCCCTCTTTGGACCTTCGTCATGAAAGATGCTCTTTCTATCTATGTGAGAATAGTTCCTTCCTTTAACAATGGCTTCCTATACAATGTACCGGAAAAATGTATCTTTTTCATAGTATTTTGGACACTAGCTTGGTTATTCATACATAGGGATGTATAATCTCAAGATTTATGTCATTGATGTGGCTCGTAAAAATATGTGTGTGGCGCATTTCAGTTGGAATCTGTGGGGGGATCAGAGTAAGAATGAAAGGAATAATAGAGGTAGATTTTTGTCCCTGCACAACAATTGATCATTTCTGCTTTAGCATTGGTGGTAAAGGTTATGCCCAGATAGTAGCAGAGAGATTGTTTCAAATCCACAGCAGATTTGTTTAATATCAAATTGGAAAGCACATGATTTCACTAGTAAGGATGTTGCCATCCTATCTCTAACACCTACAAACAACCATTTGTTAGAAAATGATCTCCACCATTTAGGCCCAACGGCCTAAGAGGCCCTTGACATGTGCCCTGATCGGGGGCGCCTAGCCCAATATGGTTGGTGGACCCCTGTCGCTAACATCATAATAAATAGAGGTGGGAGGCCGACCGGTACTTACACCTGAGTTAATCCGTACCGCCACTCCCCACCGACAAACCTTAAACCTGATCTACGAGGGGGTGCTGTGCCGACGGGAAGCTCCACCGTCGTCACCGCCACGATGACCGCTGTCACCGGAAGATCGACGACGTTGCCGCGGCTCCCATGCCACTGCCCTCGTCACCAACCGACGCTGCCCTAGAGCAGAAGGACCGCATCAACAAAGGGCAGATGGCCACCTCGTCTTCCTCGACTCCGGCGACCGGATCCATGGGATCCGAAGGTATTGACCACCTCCGAACTTCTCAAAGATTATCTCCCGTCACACGAGACTCTTGGATCTACACTCTTAGACACGAAAAGATAATGACATTGGTATTAGAGCCAGCTCTAGGGGTGGATCCCGACGAGTCATGGAAAAGAGCTCGTCGGAACCCTACCCGCGAGCACATCACAGAAAAGATCAAAAACGAAAGAAAATGTAGTGGCAGAGTCCATTGGGTT
>BCLG01000643.1:22163-46881 GCA_001602295.1 Zoysia matrella | reverse complement strand
CGCACGCGGCCGCAAGGCCAATGTAACCAATGGGCCAAAAGAGAAAAAAAAACCCATTTTGAGATTTTTTTTCCTTTTTCAATGGCATTTTTTAATAGATAGTTTTGCTAATTTTTGGCTTAATTAAATCTGTCAAAATTTGAACCAACGAGATAATTTTGACAGAATAGAAAAATAAAGTAAATGCCTCTGAAAATTAAATAAATTTATTTTCCGCTGCGTACTTAAAAGAATATTATTTTCATTATTAAATTCGAACCAACGGGAGAATTTAATTTTAGAAAAATAGTAATAAATTTCAGATAATTATGATATTGTTATTTTCTGACCAACATTGATAATAACAATATTATAATTTTGTTGATAATTTTATGTATTATTTCTATTTCTGCCCAACAGTGATGCAGATTTGATGTATAAAACAAAATTGTGTGTCATATTTTTTACCAACATTGAAAATAAGACATATAATTTTACTGTTATTATGTTCTCACTTTATTTAATTTATTTACAGGCGGATACAACTTGATGAGTTGTATCAAAGAGATATCCACTCTCAAAGGTGACAACTGTGGAGAGTGAAAGAAAAAGATACACCTAGCGTTTATCTTGGCTGAGGTCGACTGGGTTCTCACCACAGCATGTCCCACTGAGCCTGAGGAGCCAGTGAGGAAAGAAAATGAGGCTGATGCTGCTTGACAGACTAGACAGAGGGACTATGCTCTCTTAAAGATGTTCTATGACCTTTAACATAGAAAATGGGTCACAGCCAACAAGAAATGTATGGCTGTGATAAAGAACACAATTAAGCCTGCCATTATGGGTTCGATTGCAGAGTGTGACACTGTCACAGAGTATCTTGATAAAATAAAGAATCAGTTCACTGATTCTTCGAAGACATATGCAACACAGCCGATCAAACAGTTTGTGACAGAAAGGTACTCTAGTGGTAACGGTGGCATAAGAGAGCACATACTAAGGATGAGCAACATGGCGTCCAAGCTCCAATCAATGGATCTGGGTCCCAAAAATGAGCTCCTTATCCATCTGATTTTTGCTTCTTTGCCAAAAGAGTTTGACACTTTCGTTGTCAACTACAACATGCAACTCGAGATATGGGACTTGGAAAAGTGCATAGCTATGTGTGTGCAAGAGGAGGACAGAATTAAAGCTTCACATGGTGGTTCTATCAACTATGTGAAGGACAACAAAAGAAAGAGTTTCAATAGTCACTCCTCAAAGAATATGGAAAAAGCCCTAGTCCATCAGCCTCAACATAACAAATTTGCAGTAGACAAGGACCAGTGTCTTCACTGCAAGAAGACAGGACATTACAAGAAGAACTGTCCTGATTACTTAAAGATGATCATAGAAAAGAAATGTGAGAACATTACCTTTATAAACAAATCTCTATATGTGCAGTATTCAAAATCTACTTGGTGGATTGACTCTGGAGCAACTGTCCGTGTTGCTAATTCATTGCAGGGATTCCGTTCGACGAGGACTACGCAAAGAAGAGAAAGATGCATTAAAGTTGCAAATAAAGTCCAAGCAGAAGTTGAAGCCATTGGTGATCTTTCATTAGAGCTAGCTGATGGTTTCACTCTTATACTTAGAGATGTTCTCTATGTACCCTCTCTATAGTGGAATTTGATTAGTGTGTCATGTTTGGACATGATGGTTATGATTGTCATTTTAGAAATGGCAAATGTGAAATAATATTTAATAAAGAATGTGTTGGTCTTGCCATCTTACAAAATGAGCTTTATTTGTTATCACTACGCGATGATGTGAATGTCGTATGCGATAATAGGAACGTTGCGTGTGAGAAAGTAAATGAATCCTCGTCTACTAATGCAAATAGAAAATGAAAAAGAACTCTAGATGCGTCGTCGAAATTATGTCACTGTCGTTTAAGCCATATTTCGAGGAGGAGAATAGAAAAACTAGTTAAGAATGATATTCTTCTTCCATTAGAGTTCTCAAACTTAGAACAATGCAGAGAATGCATCAAAGGAAAATATGTAAAGAAAATTAAGAAAGATGCAAAAAGAAGCACAGTTCTACAAATTATTCACACAGATATTTGTGGTCCTTTTTCTGTGAAGAGTATAGATGGTTATACTCATTCATAATATTCACGGATGATTACTCTCGATATGGATATATTTATCCAATCAAAGAAAGAAATGAAGCCTTGGATAAATTCAAGATATTTAAGACTGAAGTTGAAAACCAACACGATTTAAAGATAAAGATAGTCCGATCCGATCGTGGTGGGTACTACGGTCGGCATACCCCGTATGGACAAATTCCTGGACCTTTTGCAAGGTTTCTACAGAAAAATAGAATAGTGGCCCAGTATTCTACACCGGGCGAACCTCAGAAAAATAGAGTAGCTGAAAGACGTAACCGTACCCTGATGGATATGGTGCGAAGCATAATGAGCTATTCCACACTACCATTAAGTTTGTGGATGGAGGCGTTAAAAACCGCCATTCATATTCTCAACAGAGTACCAAGTAAGTCGGTGCCCAAAACACCACACAAATTATGGACAGAAAGAGTTCCCTTATTAAACCACTTGCGAGTGTGAGAGAGCCTAGCTGAGGCTAAAGTATTTAACCCAAATCTTAGGAGACTAGATCCCAAAACAGTGAGTTGCCATTTTATTAGCTATCCTGAAAAGTCAAAAGGTTATCGTTTCTACTGTTCAGACAGATGTACAAAGTTTATAGAAACAAGACACGCTGTCTTCTTAAAGGATGAGATTATGAGGGGGAGCATGGTAGCTCGAGAGATTGATCTTGAAGAGAAGCGGGCGTATGCGCCTACTCCGATAATTCAAGAGCTATTTTTCTCACTACCGGCTGTCGCTACACCAACAGTATAGGACACCATGGTGCCAGCACCTGTAATTGTTCCTCCTATTGGCAATGATGAATGAGAATGAGGAACCTGTTCCTCAGGATCCTATAAAACCCGTTGCCACAGATGAGGGGGAGCAACAACAGCCTCCAACAGAAAATGTACAAAATCAGAAGGCTTCAAGAAGGTCTCAAAGAGTAAGAAGATCAGCTATTTCTGATGATTATCAGATTTATTAAACAGAGGAATTTCAAATGGACAATGATCCCACCTCATTTGAAGAAGCTACGAGAAGCCAAAACTCTTCAAAATGGCTTGAGGCTATGGAAGAAGAAATGAAATCCATGAAGGCTAATAAAGTCCGAGACTTGGAAGTAATTTCTAAAGGAGCTAAAACAGTAGGCTACAAATGGTTCTACAAGACAAAACTCGACTCCCAAGGGAATGTAGAAAGATATAAAGCGCGACTTGTGGCAAAAGGCTTTACGCAAAGAGAAGGGATTGATTACAATGAGACTTTTTCTTCAGTCTCGTGTAAAGATACCTGCAGAATCGTAATGGCACTAGTGGCTCATTATAATTTAGACTTACATCAAATAGATGTAAAGACAGCATTTCTCAATGGGGATTTAGAGGAAAATGTTTACATAGCACAACCGAAAGGTTTTGTCATAGAAAGAAATGAAAGAATGGGATGACATCTAAAAAAATCGATTTATGGGTTAAAGCAAGCTTCAAGACAGTGGTACTTGAAGTTTGACAGCACGATAAAGAAATTTGAGTTTTAAAAAAATATAGAGGACAACTGTGTTTACTCAAAGTTTAAAGATGGGAAATTTATCTTTCTAATCCTATATGTGGATGATATCCTACTTGCTAGTAGTGACGTCAGTCTGCTACTGAAGACAAAGAAGATTTTGTTCTCAAACTTTGATATGAAAGATCTTGGGGAAGCTTCATTCGTTCTAGGAATCGAAATTCACTGAGATAGAAACAAAGGGATATTGGGACTGTCACAAAAGACATATATAGAAAAAGTTTTAAAGAAATATGGTATGCATAAATGTAGTCCATCACCTGCACCTATAGTCAAAGGCGACAGATATGAAGATTTTCAATGCCTCAGGAACCAGTATGAGATCGATCAAATGAAATCGGTTCCATATGCTTCAGCTGTCGGAAGCTTATAGTATGCTCAAGTATGTTCATGCCTTGACCTAGCATTTGTTACCGGGTTACTTGGCAGATTCCAGAGCAATCTTGGAATAAAACATTAGAAATTGATAAAGATAGTCTTGCGTTATTTGCAAGGAACAAAAGGCCTCATGATGACAAACAAAAGATCAGATTCACTCCATATAGTGGGGTACACAGATTCTGATTATGCGGAAGATGATAGAACGTCCACATCCGGATATGTGTTTACTCTCGCTGGAGGAGCTATTTCGTGGAAAAGCTCAAAGCAAACCATCACTACATCGTCGACAATGTATACCGAGTTTGTAGCATGTTATGAGGCTACGGGGCAGGTGAACTGGCTTAAGAAGTTCATACCCGGTCTAAAAGTGGTTGACGACATCCATGGACCACTTAAGTTGTACTGCGATAATAAACCTGTAATAACATATGCACACAACAATTAGTCAAGTGGTGCTGTCAAACACATTGACATAAAGTATTATGTTGTGAAAGATAAAGTTCGGGATCAAATCATAAGTCTTGAGCATATAAGTACCACAAAGATGCTAGCGGATCCGCTTACTAAAGGCTTACCACCTAAAGTATTCATTGAACATATTGCCGACATAGGTTTAAGGAAAAGCCTGTGATTTATGAACTAAAAGATGGCCCAAAAGTGTAGTAACTATTTTAGAACAGAAAAGTGTATTGTAGCTGTTGAATCTATCGGCGATTGACTGTGACAATGAGACAGTTCTATGCATTAATCTGTAATGGAATCAGTAAAGTTAAAAGTATTTAAAAGTAAAAGTATAAGGTAAGATCAAGGGGGAGAATGTTAGAAAATGATCTCTACCATTTAGGCCCAACAGCCTAATGGGCCCTTGACACGCGCTCTGATCGAGGGCGCCCAGCTCAATATAGCTGGTGAGCCCCTGTCGCCAGCGTCACGATAAATAGAGGTGGGGGTCCACCGGTACTTACACTGATTTAGTCCGTATCGCCACTCCCCACCGACAAACCCTAAAGTCGATCTACGAGAGGGCGCTGTGCCGACGGGAAGCTCCACTGCCGTCACCGCCACGACGACCGCTGTCACCGAGAGATCGACGACGTCGCCGCGGATCTCACGCCACTGCCCTCGTTACCGACCAACGCTGCCCTAGAGCAGAAGGACCGCATCAACAAGGGGCAGATGGTCACCTCGTCTTCCTTGACTCCGACAACCGGATCCACGAGATCCGAAGGTATTGACCACCTCCGAACTTCTCAAAGATTATCTTCCGTCACACGAGACTTTTGGATCTACACTCCTAGACACGAAAAGATGACGACACCATTCACAGCAAAATGGGACTGCCAATATATTCCTTTCCTTAAATATAACAAATAAAGAAGTACTCGGCATGCAGGGGGGCATCATGACTGCGCCTAGCGACAGCGACAATGAGAATTCCTTTTTTGGGGCAGCGACTATGAGAATTCTTCTTTTTCTTTTTATCCGAATAAGCGACCATGAGAATTCTAACTATGAAAGGGCATGACTGTGTAAGGGAAGCCCCAGAAGATGGTGCCAGTGATTTTCTCTTAGACCAACATGTTAGGCCCACAATATTGCATGACAATACATTGTAGAGACTACCAACTATACTACCCTAAATTCACGCATCGTGTCGCGGATGGTCCATAACACAATGCAATCATATTTTCTTTCAAACGATAAGATGGCTTACCTTGTACATCGCGACAAAACTAAAAACAAATTGAGGCATTAAAATTTCCTCATCTAGCGGTTACAGTTGATGGTTACTATACCTGTCATGTTGCAACTAGTTAGATTATACCGTAGACTTGATAGTTATCATACCGGTAACGCCAACTTCCGTTCTTTTCCCCTAAAAGTTTAGATTACACAGAAGAGTCGGTACTTTTATTATATCGGTAACGCCACTTCCAATATGAGATATCACACTACCTCAAATTTTTCATTGTCCTCCCTTTGTTCGCAAGTCTACCTTCGCATTTCAAAGAGGTTTTTCTGTGTCTGTGAAGTTAGGAGGACAAGGTTTTGTATGCACAAATTTTTAATTCAAGACTTATATAGTTGTGCTGCGCAGATTTGAACCACATTTTAATAGTTTAACTATAAAAATAGATTCATTTTTTCCTCCATGTAACACTTTTTTCTTTAGCATCCATGAAGGTTTTGAATAGAGAAGTATAGCCAATGGATATTGTTTCAAATCCCTTGTAGATTTTTTTATAGTATCATATATTGGCAGCAAGCGATTTTACACCTAAGGATGTTGCCACCCTATCTCTAACACCTACTACCAGCCATTTACAACAGAAACGGACTGCCAATATATCCCTTGCCTTAAATAAAGCAGCCAATAAAAGCAGTCCTTCAGAGTATGCCAAAAAGTCTGCAAAGGGCATCACGACTGCGCTGTGCTGCTAGTAGCACCGCCCAATACGAATCTAACGGTTACGAGGATTCTCACCGTGAAGACCGTGACTGCGGCCCCGTGCTATTTAAACGGCAGGAGACACCGGTCAGCCAAGTACACTAAGAAGAACACTATCAGTTACTGCATCAAAGCAATCAACCTGACCGCCTAGCTCCGTCAACTAAGAAGAAATTAAGCGACCTCGTTGTGGTCACCATGCCCCGAAGAAGGGGTCCTTCACCGCCGTGGTCGGACGTCCTTGCAGTCCTCCACATGCACCTGAAGGACGCCGCGGATGAACTCGGCATCACCATGTGCCACCTCAAGTTTGTGTGCCACAGCAATGGCCTCCACCGCTGGCCGGGAAAGACGGTACGCAGGATTGCATCAACGTTTAAGCGTTCTGTGTATACTAGTTTGTTTCTTTGGATCGGTTCCTTGTGCCTGACTCGGCAATATTGTCTTGTTTGTTGACTTGCCACGGCACAGGTGAGGTCGCTGAATTCAAGGCTCGACAGGCTGATACGGGAGGCAGCAATGGAGAAGGCGAGCCCCGGAGCATTGCCGCGGTGGGCAGACCATCGCCGTCGTACCCTGAGCAAGATCGCGCAGGAGGCCAGAACGGTGATTCGTGAATTGGACAACATCTACGAGAGGATCAGGAATCCGGTCCCAGAACTGCCGGCACCGGAACCAGAAGTTGACGGCGATGGCACTCTGAATTTGATCGACAGTGTTGGAGTGTCTGGCGGTACCCTCGAAAATAATATATAGCTAGTTTTGTGGAGTTTATTTGATGTTGCGAGAATCCCTGTTATGTCACGTAAAATCTGTGGGAGTGATGTGCGGGAAAGAACTGACGTCAAAGCTAGCTGTGGTGAGCTTACAATGTAATATGAAGAAATGATGCAATAATAATTAAGATTGAGCTGAACTGAGCACTTGATTTGTCCAGGATCTTATATACGCCATCATAAGTTTTTCCAGGAACTTATATACACGCGTTTGACAATGTTTCTATCAACTGAGGTTCTCTGTTCCAAAAAGTACTCATTTGTACGTGACAAATTTATTTGATAAGTGTATATATCATCACGTGTCCCTATAAGCCATAATTAACTCATCACTAGTTCATTGGTCCGTACGAATGAAGTTGACATATATATCTCAGAACTGATACAGTGTTCTAATTAAAAAAAATGAAAGAATGGAATCTATGGTAGCTAATTTTTCGAAGCATATATTTGCCGTTGCTTGACCCTCCTGGACTGTTTAATATAGTATACAATTCAAGATTTAAGACTGGATTGGCATCAAATTAATAATGGAATGAATCTTAACTTTTTCAGCCATCCAACCAAAACGTGTATACTTCGTTAATGATGGACGGAAACAAAAAATACTGCAAATTTCAGGCATCAAATGTAAATTTCAGAAAAAAATAATTAAGTTGAAGCTGTTCCAGTCATAGCGGACTTGGACCTTAATTGTCCTCACTCAACGGGCGCAACCTATCAATATACATTAGAGAGATGCTACCGTGCTTGAGAGGTACTTGAGGTACCTCCACCTCTTCAATTAATCTCAGCTGTTGATTTTTAAAAATTGGTACCGGATCCACCATTTTTGTACCGGGTCCACCATTTTTGTACCGGGCTCACTATTTTTTCGTACCAGATCCATCATTTTAGTACTTTTGACTAGGTGCCTCTCTATTTTTAATTATTAGATCTGATCAAACGGACGGCTGTGGTTAATTCTAAGCATTGTATCATCTCTCCATTAGAGATCTGGTAATAAGAGATCTATATTTTTCAAGCCTGTAGTGTTGGCACTTGAAAATGTCAATGCCAAGAACATTTCTTCACTGTTAGAATTCTTATATGTATCTCAAAACCCTTCTCGGACAGTAAGCTGTTGGCAATTATCAACTGCCTGAATAGAGAGAGAAGTGAGCCCAGGGAAACGTGCAACTATACTGTCATTGCTCGTCCTTATACGCACATTGCCCGTCCCTCTATTCCATGCCGTTTCGCAAAACACAGTTGTCTTCATCACCATTTTATAACAAAGAAAGCTCCTCAAACCAGAGAAATATTTTAGTAGCTCAACATGCATTTTTCTATAAATGTGACCCAGTTTCGTAAGAGGCCAGAGGGTGTAACAAATCCACCAGCAAAACTGAATTTCGTAGACGTCCTCGTAAATTCATTGGGTCATCAACACAACCCACGTACATTGCACAACCTCAAAGACGAGTTGACTTTGTCTAGGGGGTGCACATCGGTATTTGGCAAGGCCACAATCAAAATCTAGACCCTACACATACATTGCCACATTCGAGGTTGCATTTTACTTCACCACCAAACACAAGACAATGCAATATTGACAATGTAGCCACCGAAAAGAGACCATTCACAGAAAAGCACCAAAAATAACCGTTGACAATTTACTACATTTTATCTGTGTCTTGCCAAGATAGAGTTATTATATCATTCTTTATTTCGATTTTTAGGTCATTTCCCCTTATTTGCTTTTAGTATCATTACTTTTAACATAATCCTTCCGAATACAAATTACATTTTTGATACAATTCACAGTTAGCTTCAATTGAGGTGGAAAAATATTATAAACCATGTGAAATGAATATCACTTCTGAAATTCTTAGACAGAAAGGTTTCCAGGACAACAATAAAAGGATTATGGGTGTCATAGGCAGGGAGAAATCCTGAATAATACAGATGCAGTTCACTACGTGAAAACCCCAAAAAGGATAAGAAATAGGTGATACACTAGAACGTAAGTGTGACAGGTACATCAGCGGTGACGTGAAATAAAATATAGGTGAACCGAGTAGCACCAAAAAGGTGGCAAGCGTCTATAATGCGTGTGGCTTTTTATCTAGGACGGGTAATAGGGACGTCCGGGTATAATGAGCATTCAGAAAGCACGTCACCTTTCTATTTACTAAACATTCATGCACTTTGCTCATACCTGTTTCCTAAATCTAGACCTAATAAAAGGGGGTGTACATTCACATGGCACGGTCATGCATTTTGCTAATGCCCGTGACCTTTTAATACGGATCGGGTCTGTAATATTCAATTTGTCTTTGTGGTCTCCCTAGGTCCACCTGCGCCATGGCATGGCAGTCACCGTGGATTAGTGGATCTGCCCCAACTGCAATAACAAAACTTCATCCGTGCCCATCGTAGAAGGATCCAAGGGCAAGCTCGTCGCCACCATCCACACAGTGGAGGTGGATGGAACCTTATCTGAGCAGCTGAATGCACACCATTGAGCAGTGCGTTCTGCAGGCACCTGCCAGGGAAGAAGGGCCAGTAGAAGCTGTGGACGTTGCAGCCAACACAATTGCTGTGAACTTGATACCGCTGAAGATAAAATGTGAGTTCTTATTCCCTATGCATCCCGATCCCATGAATATGTATTCCCATGTGCTCACTACCGGAAACCGGATGTTTGCCGAGTGCTAGGAGGTTTACCGAGTGCAATTTTTCGGACACTCGACAAACAACCTTTTGTCGAGAGCTACGCGAAAAACACTCGGCAAAATAAAAGCACTCGGCAAACTTTCTTGTTTGCCGAGTGTTTTTCTTTTCACTCGGCAAACAAGGTATTTGCCGAGTGTTTTTGGTTTTGCACTCGGCAAACTTGCATGTTTACCGAGTGTTTTTTTTTTGCACTCGGCAAAACAGTTATTTGCCGAGTGTTTTTGGTTTTACACTCGGCAAACAAGAAACACCCAATTTTTCAAATAACATTTTGAAGCAGCAAATTAATTCAAATGAAAAAGTTTTCAACTACAGAGTTATATAACTTTTCAAGATCTACAACTTTTATTTTGGCCATTTCTTCATTCGACAAAGCGATAGTAACGTTATTCGCAAAATTTACATCTCTCATATAGTTTCATGAAACTAGAATAAATGTATATAAAATTTTTGAACAATATTACTACCACTATGTCGGATAAACAAATGACCAAAATAAAAGTTGTAGATCTTGAAAAGTTATACAACTTTGTAGTTGAACACTTTTTAATTTGAATTAATTTGCTGCTCCAAATGTGCTTTAAAAAATTAGATGTTTCTTGTTTGCCACTCCAAAAACACTCGCAAATAACTGTTTGCCGAGTGCAAAGAAAAAACACTCGGCAAAGACTTTGTTTGAAATTTGAATTTTTTAAACGACCTCGGATGGAGAAACAGCCAAAATGAAAGTTGTAGATCTCGAAAAATTAAGAAACTTTGTAGTTGACAACTTTTTGATTTGAAATAATCTTGTTATCGAAAAATACGTTTGAATTTCTTAAATTTGAAATTCAAATTTTGTAAACGACCTCGGATGGAGAAACTACCAATGAAAGTTGTAGATCTCGAAAAGTTATGAAACTTTGTAGTTGACAACTTTTAAATTTGAATTCGTTTGGGGCCTCAGTTTAGTATAATATGTGTGGAACTAAAATAGAATCTAAATAAACACAAGTGACACTGTGGTGCAGTGGTTAGAGGCAGTGCGCGCGAGGGGGAGGTCGCGGGTTCGAATCCGGCTGGCCGCGATAGGCTGATTTGCAAACAATGCCGCGACCGGCTAGTGCGAAAAATGTGGGGGCCTCTCCCGATAAAAAAAAAATTGTTTTTTTTCAGGCTTTTTCCGGTTTAAATTTTGCCGAGTGCACGACAAAAAACACTCAGCAACCGTCACAGACTAAGTCGAGTGGGTTTTACCGTGGGTGGCACTCGGCAAATATTTTGTCGAGTGTTTTATGGGCTTTGCCGAGTGCCTCCGGCACTCGACAAACGTTCGGTTTCCGGTAGCGACTCCTGGTAGCTTCAATTTCATCATCAGCTCCTGCAGATCTGTACATAATTTTCTAGCCAAAAGAAGTCCACAATCTCCAATGCTACATAATCTAAGGTTTCTCAATTCCTTTTTTTGGCTGAGATGAGATATTTATATAGAGAAGTGAGGCTGTCTAGAATTCAGAACTAATAGAAAAACATTCACGAGTTACCTACCACCAATAATCATGTGTAGATGCCTTGTACTATACTTTATTGCAGCAGCAGTCGTCCCTTCCACCCTCTTGCCTAAATGCTAAATATATAGGGCATAGGGCTACATAATATGGCATTTGAATCGTAGTGACATGAATTCTTCAGTCGCCAAGGGCCAAGGTAAATATCGCAGTACACAGGTATTGATATAACACCACCTTTCGTTGTTGCGTCACTCCAACGCGACAGGGCATACATAGGCGTGTAGATGATGGTGCACCAGGAGGGCTTGAATATCATCACCAGTGCATTGTAACATAACTGGCTTCGAAGCCTGGGCTACATATGCAATGTCTACTGAGCAAAGAGGGCATGGCATTAGAAGCGGGTTCAGAAGCCAGGGCTTGTTGGAGAATCACACTACACATAGGCCACTACATACTTAATGACATTGTGAATATCTCTCCGTTTGCTCAAAAAGGAATATATATTTGTTGATAGTTGAAATTGATGCCGTGCAAAAACAAGAACTTCTGGCCTTAATTACCAAAAAAAAAAAAAGTAATGGCTGAGCTAGGCCTAAAAATGGGCTGAAGGAAATGAACTTGATAGGAAGGGTCGGATCAAATTGGGCTAAATTTCTATTAGTTTTGAATTAAAATTTAATAAAGGCTGATTTAGTTTAGGATCTGCGGGCCGAGCCTTTTATCACCCCTACGCATAGCCAGCTTCAACGGCGAGGAGGGGCTCTTCTCCCTTCTTTTTCCTCCACACCCCCGGGGTAAATTCGTCGCTGAAAATAAGCACAAGGTTATGCGGTCTCTTGCCATTCCTCTATGGCGAGTTTGTTTTACTGCCCATTGATGAACTTCGCCACCACACCTCACAGATATACCTTACTCACAGAGCTGAGATGTGCACATGTTGGGGGCTTTAAAGCAGTTGCAGTTTGTATGGACACAGCGTTCGGCTTGCACGTCAAAACTAGTGCAGGATCACAGGAAAAGTTCCATCAGGTGCCGCAATCGGGTTCCATCGAAACATTCCATGAAACAACCGTGATCTGAACCTCAACTCTAGCTCTTGGTGAGCATCTAAGTTTCCAAACTAGAGTTCTTTAGTACCTGATGTCTGTTATATGTCCATCAGTTACTGATGCTTATGACGCTAGCGGCTGTCACCTCACCTGTATGGCAGCCACTTACAACACTGACAAAAGTGGTTGAATTAAGCATTTAAGCCACAGTAAAAGACAGGGAACATCACAGCGAACAAGGTGGGCTAGAAGGCGTGAAACACACAGTGGTGCAACTACTTCAATTTGTGCCGCTGGTATCGTTTGGGAAAAGAAAAATTCTATGCAACTGTCCTGCAAATCACGATAGTATGACGATCTGCGGAAAATCAGTGGTGGAATCAAGTATGCCTATGGTTTGGTTGTGCAGTGGACGGTGGTTACAGGGTCGACACAACACCATGACAGTATGACACGATATTTGCTTGTTAAACCTTCACATATGTTGAACATTCAAACAATATCAATATGTAACTAATAGCCAAATATACACCATAGCTGTGTCGCTGATAGTAAGGCATATGTCATTTGTCTTTATTATTCAGTGAAACGACATATTACACTTGAAAATTTATGAGCAATTTTGTGGCTGTAGAGTGAAAAATTAAAAACTTTAACAAGATTTTTATCATAATTTTCTTCTAGGTTCTGGTAAGGCCCTGTTTGGAATGTGGGAATTTCACAGGAATCTCACACAGAGTTTACAAGAATTAGTTCGATTTCACATGAAAAAACACAGGAAAGAAAAAAAAAATCTCACGTTCCAAATGGGGCCTAAAATTATTTATCGAATGCACTTCTTGAAGATTCCACAGTTCATTTAGAGCTTGATTGGGCTTGATTTCAATGAAAATTGAATATATTTAAAAACAAACTTGAAATTTGATATTTGTGGTTCTAATATCTAAGGCAAGAGGTTGTAGGTAGGGGCACCATGCAGAATGTTTAAGCACAAGCAGTGCCATAGTCATCATCCCAGTCAATACAACTGTTGCGAACCTGAAAAGACAATGGTTAAGTTCTTATTCGGTCGCACCCCGAAATTCACCCTAGTTAAAACTCAAAATTTAAATTTGTCACTAACAAAATGCTGACATTTTTTTCTTCCTCTCCTCTTTCAAAGGAGAAAATTTCATTTCGTAATTCAAACTATATAAATTGGAGATTTTATAAAGATTAAAATTTGACCCTGTGACAAGTGATTGCCTTTTTCTTTTATTCGTTCATGTTGCTCGTTCTCTCGTGTTCATCTAAATTCCAAATTCATCCAAGCCCTTGAATCCCAAATCCGTTCAACCCGTTTGACTCATATCTGACCTTGTTCAAATTAAATTTGCACCTTTAGCCAGCCATCTACTCTTCGAATTTATAGAACAAAATCAAAATCGAATCCAGAGATAGCCCAAAAGAAAAGTTTCATCCAAAATTATTCTACCACTCCAAAAAATCTCAAACTCATCCGAGCTCCGGAAGTTTGTTTTTCAAAGCCAAATAGACGTCCGTTGGAAAATAATTCGTACGTCCAGCAGACAACCTTCCTTAACGATCATCTACTTTCAAAATTCCGTAACTTCTTCATTCCTTAGAAAAATATGTCCCGGACAATTTATTTTGTAGAACACAAGCAGAAGATTCATCCTACAAAATTTCATCCCAATCCGAAATCGTTTGCTCTTTCTTTTTCGGACCCTAAAATGCTTAAGTGTTAAGTTATATTTGCCTCGCGGGACCCACCTGTCATCCCTTTCCTTCTCCCCAATCTCCTACTCCCTTTTCCCCCGAACAGACCACGTGCGAGCACAGCGCCGCACCTCATCGCCCATACCCGCGCCCATGTCGATGTGCCCCATAATGCCGCCCGGGCCGCCCATGTCGCTGCCCATGCCGCCGCCAACACCGCTCCCATGCCGCGACGCCCTTCCTCGGCTATAAATTGGACCGACTGGGTGTCAGACCCCCTTTTCGAAAGGAGCGTCTATGTGCCACCTGTACCATTCTCTGAACCCGTAGCTGGTACGCACATTCAGAACAAAGTGGTATTTATCACACGTACTTTATTACATCGCACTACTCAACCTAAAAGGTTCGGCATATAAGTCTAGAGTACAAGCATGAGTCGGCACAGCGACTCTGGGCAAACCACACCTAGTCTATACACACACCACAAGCAACTTGACGGCGGACGAGACTTCTACTCTTCATAGTCAGCATCTTCTTCCTTATCCTCGTCTTCTGAGCAAAAGTAGCAACAACGGAAGGAGTGAGTACAAAGGTACTCAGCAAGTCCCAACAAGAAGTAGGTAAGGGGTTTCGCCGTAGCGAAGCAAGGAAGGCTTGAGGGTAAAGTTTTACGGAATGCAGGTTTTCATGCCGGCTCCCTATTAGAAGAGAATTTTAAAGAAGAGAGAAAAGCATTTGCTATATTTTAGTAAAGTGGACCTGGGAAAGGTTTTCACTCCTCTCTGCGGTTCTCAAGTTTTATATTGGGAGCTAGCACTCTCGTGCCGGCCCGAGGCACACAGCCACGCAATTTCCAAAACACGGGTTGCTACATACACTCACGCATCAAGGCAATGAATAAAGTCTAATCGTAGGGCGCCCGAACAGTAGAATGTCAATACCGTGACAACGGCCTATCCGGAAGGATTTTTAACTCTGCAGAGGTTGTACACTGTACCAACAGGTTATGCTACTCCTGATCATTAGAGTTGCACAACGCCTATCCCACGTCTACGCAGTTTTCCACAGATTCCATCCAAGGTGCAAACAGAGGCCATCCCTCAGGGTTCTCCAGGCCGTCGATGACGCGTCGGTACCTTCCCGGAGCCGGGTCGTGAATATCCACCGCATTCACGCCTTTTCCTGGTCCCCTTCAACCCTGAGTATTACCAAACCAGGGGCTATATCCGTGGGCTTACGCTCTCATGACGCGGGCAATTACCGTCGAAGACCAGGCAGCGAGTCATCTCACGCCCTTCTCCTGTTCTCTTGTGTCTTCACTACCGACCCCCCAGTGGTTCGATGTGGAAAGAATATGTAGAGAGAATAAGTCCTGCCCCAAAAAGTACAGGTTCTGTGGTTGCACGGGAATTACTAAGTCGAGGGCTAACAAACCGGTCCTTATATGGCAGGGGTGGCGGTCTCGTCCACGGCAGGTGGACCACAGCGAAGCCTACACACCTATCACCATCACCTCAGGTGAGCCCCACTCCACGGCCAGAAACGTCCCCTCTTCACCTAGCACTAGTTGTTCTAGTCCCATTCCTTTTATTTATACCCACACCACCAAACTCTTTTTAACTTGTTTTGTAAATTAATGGTAGATGGTGTGGCGGTGTAGAGCACCGCAGATGGAGTCCTAAGCAGTTCTAGTAACAAGGTAGTATCCGTTCCGTAAAACTAACTAGGAACAGAAATTCCTATAGTTATCAAGGATACGTCGGTAATGGTTTTCAAGGAAAATATCTATATCTATACAGCAAGTTACTGACATAAATATAAATACCTAAGATCAAATAGGTATTAAACTACACAATGTTTAACACATTCTAAAGTAGGCTAGCATCGCTGTCTATCGGCGCGGTAAATAAAACATGGGTTCAATGGGCTTAAGATGGGTTAGGACTTGCCTTCGGTTGCTTCTTCGAAGTCCGCTTCAGGCTCGGTTCTTCAGGCTCTTCGGGCTCTTGGGCGGCTTCAACTTCTTCTTCTTCTGCTACAAACAATAGCTACAATGAAACTACCAAAGAACAACTAAGAAACTAAGAAAAGACAATCATCAAACATGTTATGGAGTTTGAATAGGCTAGGATGGTAGGGCCCATGATGCGGGTTCCAATGGTATATTGGTTGTGATGATCAGAGTTAGGATGTGGCGGCAAAGTTAGCGGCAACGTGTTATGACGGACTGCAGAAAAATCTGTTTGGACACGGGGTTCGGCCAGTGTCCATGCCCTTTGGGCACTCAGGTGCCTGAAATCGGGGATTTTCCCGTGGACCTGTGGGTTGTGGTGAAAATTCAAGGTTTTCATGGACACGTGAAAGTTCGGGGTTTTCGTGGACACGGGAAAGTTCGGGGTTTCCACGGACACGGGAAAGTTCGGGGTTCACGGGAAAGTTCGGGGTTTCCACGAGTCGGGAAAGTTCGGGGTTTCCACGGACACGGGAAAGTTCGGGGTTCACGGGAAAGTTTGGGGTTCACGGGAAAGTTCGGGGTTCACGGGAAAGTTCGAGGTTTTCAGGAAAGTTCGGGGTTTCCGTGGTTTGGGCTATGTCCATGCCCGAAGTGATGGACACGGAAAACAGGACTGTGTCCCTTGCCCTTAGACATGGAACGAAAACTGGATCAAAGTTGCTCATGCCCTAACTAAAGTTCCCGCTAGACTGTGGCATGTGCGGAGTTCACTCGTGTGGTTCACGGCCCACAGGTCAGAGACTTGGGCCTCGGATATTATTTACTCGAGCGACGGTGTCAGAACGTGCTCCGGAAGTCATGGACGCGCTCTGGACGCGTCCCCGGTGAACTCCGGTTTCCTTCGCACGTTCCTGGCTACACTGCAGCGAACTAGACGCCAAGAAGTAGCGTTCTGCTCTCCTAGGAATGTGTACGACATGGTGCAAGTGACGCGGCTGGTTCGGTGGTTGCCAGATGGCCGGAACGCGGCAACCAGGGCGCGCTCCAGACACGTTCTGGACGCGCTCCGGCGTTCCTGGGCGCGTTCTGGCACAGCCGAGGGCACAGCGCGTTCCCGGCGCTACAGAGCAAGAGGCTGCGCAGCACCGGTCCGAGAGGCTTCTCCGCAACTTCACGATGATTGTGACGCGTATGACCTCGTCGGAACACCACGGCACGGCGACTGGCGACGTGGTGGCATGGCGCGTGGCGGAGGCTCACGTGGACCGATCAAACGGCGCTACGGTTACCCTTCTCTCTTGCCCGGTTAGCTTCCTAGGGGGCTAGTAAAGCTACCAGCACGAGGAATTGGAAGATGGCGGCCGGGAAGGAGGTGCTCACTGGAGTGGGGTGGCGACGGCCAAGGTTGGGGGAAAATGCAAAATTGACGGTGGCGGAGGGCGATTTCCAGTGAGGGCGGGATCGTGGACGAACTCTGGGATGTGGTGGAGCGAAGGGGACACGCGGGCGCGACGTTGGGCTCCTTTTATAGCCGGGCGGCGCTCGGTGGCGTAATTCGGCACAGGCGCGGTGGGGCGGCAAGTTTTGTCGGCTTCGGAACAACTGGCGGCTTCGTGTCCACGGCCCGGTGGTCTAGCTTCGTCGGGAGATCAGTGCACAGCCACCTCGGCATGTTGGCAGGTCGGCAAGCGGCGGGCGGTGGCTGGCTTCAATGGCGTCGCGACAAGGCCGCCGCTCAGCCGAACGTCAACGACGTTGCTTTTCCCCTGGCTCCGGCGCGATGGCAGAGGTTGACGGCGACGTGCAGCGCCGTCACGGCCCTCCTCTGGTGTAACTCACGAGCGCTGGCAGGCAGGGCTGGCCTGCCCTGTCGGCCGATGCATGCGCGGCGAGCGATGGCGAGGAAGACGGCAGGGGAGAAGCGCAACTGGGCCAGAGGAAAGGAAAGTGAAGTGCAGGCCGGGCCGGAGGAGAGAAAAAGGAGAGGAAGTGGGCCGGCCTGGGAAAGGAATTTTCGGCCCACTAGCAAATTTTGAATTCCCTCCTTTTTCCTATTCTATGTGGATTCTAGATTGACATTTAGGGCTAAGACTTTTGGGGAAAAATTCAAACTCCAAAAACCAAAATTCGAAAAACGAAAAAGAAGGGCTCAAACACTTGTCCAATTCACATTTTATGTTTCAAAATTTTGACTTCTAAATAACTACTTTCTAATTTTTAGTTCCTTTTGAAAGGAAAATTTTAAAATTGGCCTAACTAGATCTGCCAAGGAAAGAAAAATTTTAAAACTCTCCTTTGTTTTCTTAACTTGAGATTTGGGATGTGACACTGGGCGACCCAAATCGGTCGGAGCCCCCTGGAGCCGCGCCTCTGGCACGCGCCGGCACTGCGCCACACCCGCCTAACGTCGCCGCGCCCTGGTCCCTCCACGGCGCGTCCAAGCCCACTGGAGTCCACGGCGAGGCTCCCCGCACCACTGCTTCTTTCTTCCTCGCTGGAATCCCGAGCTCCCTTGAGCCGCCGTCCTGCACCTGTGACATCCCAAATTTTAGGTCAAAATTTAAAAATTTGAAATTCAATTTTTTTTTCTAACAAATACCCTAACAATTTTTCCTTCTCCATCTCAACTCCTCTTTTTTCTCCTATTTCAAAAGAGTAAATTATCACTTAAATTTAAACTTAACTCAATTGGAATTTTTTTCAAAAAAAAAGAAAAATTAAAACATGAGAGGGACAACGTGCTTCACCTTTTCTGGTTTTATTTGGTTTGTCTTGGATTTTATTTGCCAAAACCGTTTGAATCTTATTTGAATTTCAAAGCAATTTGTCCAAATTGAGAAATTCAAATTAATCCCTGCGCGGCCTCCTCCTTCCTCCTCCTCTCCTGCCTCACCGCCTGGCACGACGCAAGCGCCGACGCACGCTGCTGCGCGCCCTGCCCTGCGACGTGCCCCACATGCAGCTCGCCGGCAGTGCCGCGTACCCGCTCCACCTGGACACACACCCACAGATGCGCCGAGCCATCATAGGACCGCCGCACCTCGCCAGTCCAGCCGCACCACCGATGCTCGCCGGCGTTGAAGCCGCCATCACTGCTACTCTCCAGCCCAGCTCCTTCAAATGCCTATAAATAGTCCCGAGCACCTCCTCACCTCGCCGCACCGGCCGACTCCTCGGACTGAGCCGCCGCTCCGGGAAAATTTCAATTTTTACCCAATCCCGGTCACCTCGGTCGCCGCCTGAATTGCTCGCGACTGAAGCCTCCCTCGACCTCCTTTGAGCTCGTACAGCTTCACAGAGACATCCTCCTTCGATCCCAAGCCGCGACGAGCCGTTTCCGTCATCAACACAGTCTCTCACCGTGAGCCGCCCCTGCAGGTCGCGCCCTTCCTGTCGTCAGCACTCTACAGCGCCTCTCCAACAGGTTCAAGTGCACCAGGAGACTTAAGGGACCGCACCGATGCTCCTCGGCTACTTGGGTCCCGTCTCCGACGCGCTGTCCCCTCCTGCACCGAACACCGCCACCCGTGAGCCGCCTCCTTCGTCGCCAGCCGCCGCCACCGCAAACTGAGCCCCGAGAACCCCCTAGGTGAGATCCCCATGAGCTCATATTGCTCCTGGTCCAATCTTTGGCGTGAACGGGCCACCGTAGCGCGGGAACGCCTTTTTCGGCGACACGCAGGCGATGGCGCCGCCGTGAGTCCTGCCTCCGATCGCCAACGAAGACGCGGGCCTGCCAGAGCCGCCTAGCGCCGTTCGATCGACTACGAACGGACGAGATTAAAACGTACACCGGATTAAAACGTAGTCGTCCGATTACAGATGCACGGCCCAGATGGATCCACGTAACACGTTAAAATGTTTTTGGATCTGAACCGTTGATCGGAGATCCAACGGTCAACATCACTCTCGGCAGACGGGCCACTATAAAAATGAAACACGCACCCGGGGCCCATCTGTCGGTCTCAGTAGACAAATGCTAGGTACACTCACTAGTCCGCACACAGAAATATATTTTCGTAACATTTTCCTTTGTAGAATAATTCTGCCGATAATAACTAAATATCCTTTTAAATCTAAGCCTCTACTGTCCTGTCAGATTATATTTTAGCCTAGGAATCTTACACTTAGCCCCTGGCCCATTATATAAATGTAAAATAAGTCCCTGCCAATTTACACATAGAACCCTATATTTACCCGTATTTACCAATAGGTCCCTAGTTACTTTCTGACCAGTACAGAGAAGTTCCTGTCGACTTTTGAATAATTGCAGATAGGTCCCGAGAGCAACCCACATCTTTGGTGGGACTCACTCCACCCCTTTGGTTATCCACAATGACCCCTAAGGCGGTTGAGAGACACAAGTGGCAGGAGCAGGCCTGAGATACTCACGGTCCGGTCTTCGATTACGGCAATAGCCCGCGCCATGGGATCGTATTGCCTACTGATATAGCCCACTGATTTCTATAATTACCCGTCTGTGTGTAGGATCTAGGGAGTAGACATGGATGTCCTAACCCCATGATCTGGCTACGAGAATGTGCTATCGCGTCATCGGTGGCCAGAAAAACCCCCAGAGATGACCCATGTTTGTATCTTGAGGTGAACTTTGTGGATACCTTAGCGTGCGTTGGAGTGAATATTATGCGACTCTGTTCATCAAGAGGAGCATAGCTGTTGGGTACAGTGTACAACCTATGCAGAGTGTATAATCCATTCGAAATGGCCGTTGTCACGGTATTGACACACTACAGCTTGGGCTCACAATGATTAGTCTCATTATTATCCTTGTTGGAGTGAGTGGGCGTAGGTGCCCGTGTTTTAGAAAGTGTAGGCTTGTGTCAGGTCCTCGACTAAAACTTAGGTACTTGCAGGATCGATGAGCATCTCCCTCAGGATCACTAAAATATGAACAACAAATATCTTATGATCCCTTTTTCAAAGCTTCTGTAGTGAACCTTGCATAAAAATTGCCTTTTGTAAAAGAAGACCTTTTAGCCTAATCTTTGCTACAGCCAAATGTGCATCCATATATACCCCTGCTTAGTGATAGGGCTCGCTGAGTACTTGATGTACTCACAGTTTGCAGTTGTGGTTTTAGACAGAGAAGATTCGTAGAAGACGACAACGTGCTGGGTTTTTGTTCTGCTTCTCAAGTTTGCTTGTGGCTTTGGGTCATGATTTCCGCTGTCTCCACGAATCTGCTTCACCTCTAGCTGGTCAACTGGTTGTGGGTATTTTAATCCTCACCGAGTTGTTGCTAAAGGTCCAGTATCAAGTATTTTTCTTTATCCGAAGTATGCTTTTTGATATACATTCTGATGTGTTAGTGTATATCAGCTACTGATCCAGAGACTGATACGTGGTGCACAGTGTATCTTAGAAATAGGGTACGGCATATTCCCTATGCATCCTGATCCCATGAATATGTGTTGCCATACAACCGCTGGTAGTACTTTTCCAATAAACTATGCAACCCACCAATATACATTATAGGGAGATCTGGTAACAAGCCTGTAGTACGTGTTAGCACCTGAAAATGTCAACATGAAAGAACATTTCATAACTACTAGAATACTTATATATTCCAAGACCTCTCATTGACAGTGCAAGCGGTTGGTAATTATCAACCAACTGAATAGGAACTGGATGTTCACACACATATAGGAAAAACCATTTTGTGGTAGCGTACGCTACTAAAATATTTCTCTCATTTGAGGAGTTTCCTTTGTTATAAAATGATGACAAAGACAACTGTGGTTTGCAGAAACTTCGGTTGTTGTTGTCATTATTTTATAACAAAGGAAACTCCTCAAACGGGAGAAATATTTCAGTAGCGTACGCTACCACAACAAGAGTTTTCCTATATGTGTGTGAACATCCAGTTTCTAAGAGGGTGTAACGAAAGCGCCACCAAAACTGAAGTTCGTAGACGTCCTCCTTAATTGGATTATCAACACAACCCATGTACATTGCAAGTTGCAACCTCAAAGACGAGTTGACTTTGTCTAGGGTGCGCACATCAGTATGTGACAACTGGCAAGGCCATAATCAAAGCCAAGACCCTACCCTTACTTTGCCACAGCCGAGATTGCATTATTTTCCATCACCAAACACATGATAATGCAATGTTGACAATGTAGACACCGAAATGAAACCATTGACAAAAGCTGCAAAATTACTGTTGACAATTTTACTACGTTTGTCTGTGTCATGGAAAGACAGAGAGTTATTACATAATTCTTTATTTTGACTTTTAGGTCATTTCCCCTTATTTGCTTTTAGTATCATTACTTTTAACATGATCATTCCCAATACAAATTACATTTTTAATACAATGCACAGTTAACTTCAATTGAGGTGCAAAAAAGATTATAAACCATGTGAAATGAATATCACTTCTGGAATTCTTAGACAGCAAGGTTTCCAGGACAACAATAAAGCGATTATGGGTGACGCAGGCAGGGAGAAATCCTGAATAATACAGATGTAGCTCACTACGTGAAAACCTCAAAAAGGATAAATGTATAGCTAGGTGAACCGAGTAGCATCAAAAAGGTGACAAGCATCTATAACGCGTGTGGCTTTTTATCTAGGATGGGTAATAAGGGCGTCTGGGTAATAGAGGATCAGCATTCTGAAGGCACGTCACCTTTCTATTTACTAAACATTGATGCGCTTTGCTCATACCAGTTTCCTAAATCTGGACCTAATAAAAGGGGTGTACATTCACATGGCACGGTCATGCATTTTGCTAATGCTTGTGACCTTTTTATACGGATCGGGTCTGTAATTTTTAGTCATTAGATTTGATCTCAGACTAATTAATGTCTGCATGATCTGACTAACCTTTTTCAATTTGTCTTTGTGGCCTCCATAGGTCCACCTGCGGCACGGCATTGTAATCACCGTGCCTCTCCACATTACAAGAAACCTTTTAATTTGTAACAGATTTTTCATGACAGATTCAGAAAACATCATTAACTGTGAAGCGGCCCATAATATAGTGATGTTTTATCAAATTCATCACAATTCAGCCCACTACTTAGTGACGTTGTAAGAAATTCGTCATAGATTAGCATGTGGATAAGCAATATGAGTTCAAATATATACTAATATATGTAAATTATGTACAATGTTTAAAATACGTTGTATGAAACTATTTGAGAGAACGTATGCAAAAATTCATTTAAACTAATATCAAAGAAGAATTTAAATACTGTAGGCGCCAAATTCAATTTTTTTTACCTGTCTCTACCCATCATTTCTCATGGACTTCAAACCTAAAAGGGGCAATTGTAAAACAGTTGTTGTTTTAGAATCTACGTTTGTAATTTTGAAAAATCTTTTAATTCTTAGACATCACAAAAATGGTCCAATTTTTTTATAAATCGAGCTACCCTTCAAGTCCTGTTAGCTGAGCCTCATTCTGGACAAAATAAAATAAAAATAAAATGACCATACTGCCCCGATCAGGACAATTCATCAGAGGCCATGACTAAGCGAGGGATTCCATAAAATCATTAGTAAGCATAGCATCCGTGAAACGCCATGGCTAGTGTAGCTTGTCGTCCGGGCACCACCATTCGACTCCAACAGTTTTTTATTTTTTTTGAAACCAAAATTTAAAAGTTCATAGACGCTCCTGCCCCTGCCCTTCCCAAAACCAAACCACGCGGGCCACGGCGGCTAAACACGAGCTTGACACCAGAAATTTCAAAACAAGAATACAGCGGCGGCGACCAGGAGGGCGAGCGGGCCGGCACTTGGGCGCGGCGGCCAGGAGCGCGCTGCCGGCAGGCACAGCCAGGCAGCGGCATGGTAGGTTAGTATTTCTTCCAATTCCTTTTCGATTCTATTCGATTATTTGCATTGTAAAATGATTTGCGTCCTGATTTATATGGAAGAATGTGAAGGGGACAGAATAGAACCATAGAGGACCGATTGAATGTTCCCATGGAGAATGATATGAATGAGATGCTCTCCTTGGTACAAGATCTGCCATTTATGTGGAAGAAGTAGCTAAATTTGTTGGTCATAAGAGCTTGAACTAACTTTTTGTTTGCTGAAATGGGAGTACACATGCTTTGAAAGCATTTTTGTTTCATGTGAAAATTAACTAGGCAAGAAGTGATCCACTTTCTAAATCCTGATGTACAAACTAGAGAGTAGGAAATTACAATTGTTGTATGGCTCGTAGCATTTTTTTTTTTTGCCCAATTTACAACTTAGCAGCATAGCATCTCTAATCATTTGCGCAGTTGAGCTTATTTGTGCATATGATATTTCATCAGGCTATAATATCATTTTTTATACGGACCAATGCAGCTCTGATTGCTTAATACTGATTGCTTTATTCAGGAAACAAATCAAAAGGATGAAACAGAGATCAGCCTCAATTTCTATCGGTAACACTCCATGCTTATCAGCTTGATTGTGGGTTATAGTTTGTTCAGTATTGTTAAGTCACGTCTTGAATAAGCAATCAAATGCC
>BCLG01000643.1:3854-22153 GCA_001602295.1 Zoysia matrella | reverse complement strand
TGTTTGCCTTGCAAAGAAATGGTGCAGCAAGTCCCTGGCAGCATAACTGGTACTATTTTCCCTATAATGTTCAGAATTTTGCTACTAGTTCCCTACAACATTCAGAACAATGATATTAGGAGGTCAGCTTGACAAAGTTTGTTTATATCATATTAGTCCAAGTAGGATACATCTCAGACAAAATTAGAATGTAATATTATCAATTCCTACTACAGGTACAAGAAAAAAAAGGAGGCTGCCAACCGGAGGAGATTTCATCAGCTACACTAAAACATACACATGCACTCTTCTCTGGTTAGAGCTAGAATCATAGTATAGTAAAATTTCAATAATGATTTCTATTTTATGTTTCTAAATCTAGTATATATTATTGCAAAACTTGCTGATATGATAATATATGTCAAGCACTGTTTATCTGTGTTGTAAATGTGAAGAAAGTATATGGAGACTGCAATGGTAAAATCTTCATGTGATGAGCCAGGAAAAAAATAGCAGGCTATAGCAGAGCTAATAGCGGGCTATAGCGGTTTTGAGAAGGCATCGCTAAGCTATTGCACTTTCTTGCGCTATCAGATCGCGGACGCTAAAAAAGGGCTGAATCCGGCTAAAGCCGCTATTAACCTGTAAATTTAGCGGCCGCTAAAGGCCCATATGAAAATTCTGGCCCAGAGAAAACAACGCGCGCAGCCCAAATCGCGGCTTCAACCCCAGCCGACTCAAACCCTAGCCAGCCACCGCGTCCCTATCTCATTTCTGAAACTCGTGTGTCGTCTGGCGGCGGCGTGCGTGGCCGCGTGTGGGGCGGCGGCGGCGGCTTGTGGGGCGGCAGCGGCGGCTTGTGGGGCAGCTCTGTGCCCCTCGGTGCTCCCTTGCCCGCAGCTCCAGGAGCTTACTCTGAAGTCCGAACCGAAGCCCCTGCTAGGTAATGCTTCTTTGTGGTCTCTAAATGAGGGCTTCTGTGCTTTCGTTCATTAGTTTTTTTACTCTAGCTTATGGTTTTCTGCTAGGTTTTTGAAGATCGACCAGAAGGTGTGTTCATCAGAGTACTCCAATGTCTCAGACAGGCACGTTTCTTCTACTATTCTTGTAGATAAATTTCAGAGTTTGATGCTCGATTAGTCAAGTTCCTGTGTAGTATTGCTTATGTCAAGATCTCAAGTGCCTTAGTTTTTCTTAGGTAACCTGTCAAGCATTGCCTCTACATCAGCAAACAATGCAGCAGCACAACCTCAACCTGTTGTCAACTCGGATGACCCTGCATGGGCTCATTGTTTCTGCGCAGACATTACCAAGAAGCATGTCCTGCAGTGCAAGTATTGTGACAAGCTATGTAAAGCTGGAATTACACGAGTGAAGTACCATCTTGCTGGAATTAAAGGTTTCAATGTTTCTAAGTGCACAAAAGTTCCAACTCCAGTGCAGCAAGAAATGTTTGATTTGCTTACAAAGAAGGGTGCTGAAAAGGAACAGAGGATTATTGAAAAGGAAGCGTCGAGAGGTGCAGTTAACCTTGATCAATTAGGTGATGAAAATGGCAGTGATGAAGATTCATATCATCGCAATGACGTTCTTGTGGTGAAGCAAAAACAAGGATCTACTACCTCTACATCTGCAGCATGTGGCAGCACTATTGATAAGTTCTACAAGGCTCCTTCCATAAAAGAGTCTGTGACGCAGAGAGGAATTAAACTAAGCAATAAGATTCGAACGACATTGACAACTCAGAAAAGAGAGGAGAGAAGGGACAGAGCTTGTGAGTATATATGTCAGTGGTTCTATGAAGCTAGTGTTCCACACAACACAGTCACGCTTTCTAGCTTTGATCATATGCTTGAGGCCATTGGACAATTTGGTAGAGGTTTAAAAGGACCTAGTGTATATGAGATGAGTGAACCATTCTTACAGAAAAGTAAGCAAAAGTTGTTGGATGGATTGACCATACAGAATCATGGGAGCTCACAAGGTGTACTATCATGACAGATGCATGGACAGATAAGAGGGGTAGGGGAGTGATGAATTTAGTTGTCCATAGTGCTCATGGGGTACTCTTCTTAGATTCAGTGGACTGCTCAGGTGTCAAAAAAGATGGTAAATACATCTTTGAACTTGTGGACAAATACATAGATGAGATAGGGGAGAAAAATGTTGTCCAAGTTGTGACTGATAATGCTAGTGTCAATGTAACAGCAGCAAGTCTATTGACAGCAAAAAGGCCCTCAATATTTTGGAATGGATGTGCAGCTCACTGCTTAGATCTCATGCTGGAGGATCTTGGAAAGCTTGGACCAGTTGAACAAACTATTGCTAGTGCAAGACAAGTGACTGTGTTCTTGTATGCTCATACAAGATTGTTGGATTTGATGAGGAAATTTCTTAAGAAAGATTTGGTCCGATCAGGGGTTACTAGATTTGCCACTGCATATTTGAATCTGAAAAGCTTTCTAGATAACAAAAAAGGGTTGATACGGCTGTTCAGATCAGAAGAACTAAATAATTTGGGTTACTTAAAGAAGGCCAAGGGGAAGAAAGCTGATAAAGTGGTGAGATCCAAAGTTTTTTGAAAAAATGTTAACATAGCAGTGAATTTCTTTGAGCCATTGGCTTTTGTGCTGAGAAGAATGGATAGTGATGTGCCAGCAGTGGGATTCTTCCATGGGCTAATGCTTGAGGCAAAGAAAGAAATTTCTGAGAGGTTTGATAATGATGACAGTCGCTTCAATGTTGCTTGGGATATCATTGATAAAAGGTGGAACAACAAGCTAAAGACTCCACGACACTTGGCTGGATACTATTTGAACCCCTATTTCTATTATCCAAAGAAGTCAGAGATTGAACAAGATGGATCATTTAGAGCTGGTGTGATTGCATGTATAACAAAGATGGTTGATGATGAAGAAATCCAAGACAATATAATTGAAGAACTCAACATGTATCAAGATCAACAAGGGAGTTTTGGACATGAAATTGCCATTAGGCAGCGGAAAAACAAGAACTTTAATCCAGGTGAGTAATTGAAATGTGAATATGATTGCTGAATATCAATTTTTTTTGCTAGCACCCTTGTTCTACTCAAAAGTTTTAATTTGTGTATTTTTTATGCAGCAAAATGGTGGCTGAACCATGGCACAAGCACACCAAACCTTAGGATACTAGCATCAAGGATCTTGAATCTGACCTGCAGCTCCTCAGCTTGTGAGAGGAATTGGTCAGTATTTGAACAGGTAAAAAAGAAATATCTGAATTGTGCCTTCTAAGCTTGCTGTCCATTTCAAATATTAATTCTTTTCACGAATTCTTTTAAGGTACATACAAAGAGACGCAATAAGCTGCTTCATGAAAGGATGAGAGACCTTGTGTTTGTGAAATTTAACTCCAAACTAAGGAACAAGAGGGAGAACAAGGATAGAGATCCTTTAGTGAAGGAAGTTGATGATGTTATGGCAGATGATGATAATGAGTTTATTACTGGTATTGTGCCATTATCGAGTGAAATGGAAGAACAATGTGCACATCCTGTACCTCCATCACAGAAAGCCTCATCATTAGGACCACAAGCTAAAAGGAAGAGGCCTCGACGCCCTAAGAAGAAGGTCAGAAGCCTACAGTTTTGATGCGTGATGTTGCAGTGCAGCCTGCTACTTCATCATCGGACTCAGAAGATGACGATGGCGACATTGCAATGCATTTTTCAGATTTCGATGATGATAACATTGATAAGTCTTCTCACATCTCAGATTTTGATGACTAGAATAGTAGATTCTGGTGGCGTTTTGTTGCTATTATTCTCTCTATGTATTGTCTGGACCGTGTTATCTATGTCATTGTCGTGAACTTAGTCTCAACATTGATCATGTTGTCATTATGTTGTTCTTAAACTCCTGGTGACCTTTTGTTGCTATTATTCTCTCTATGTATCATCCACTGTTACCGTGTTATCATGTTCTCTATGTTACTGTCCTGAATTTTTGGTGAAATTTTGCTATTATCTTCTGGAAATATGTCAAGTTCTTGGTATGATCAAGTTATATATTTTCTTAATATTTAAAAACCGCTAAATGGCTTAGCTTCCGCTATAGCCAGCGATAGCTGTTCTTAGCCTTTGACGAAGGCAACCGCTAAATAGTTTAGCCCGCTATTTTTTTCCTTGGTGATGAGATAGTTTGCATACTTATTTATATGTTGGGTGGACTGAATGAGGGTGGATTGATTATAAAAATGTGCTGAAATGAGGGTGAATTTACCTACTTGCTTGCTGCCATGTCATCATACACGTCATCTCCATGCTACCAATCTGTGACATTATGTATCCAACGTGGCATCAGTTTGTGACGTTTTATTTCATCACTAACTTTGGGCTTGGTTTGGGCTAAATGGGCTTGAGTCTACTCTATGATAGTTAAGGAACATTATAGATTGAGTTGATCTGTGACGGTTTAGTTAAAACATCACGCAGGTTAGTCTGTGACGCTCAATAGATGATGAAATCTAAAAACGTCATAGATATTGCTTTATGATGTTTTTTCAATGATTTATGACAAAATTTGTACGTCACGGATTGAAGGATTTCTTGTAGCGATGTTGCGGCCCATCGCAGCCAACACAACTGCTGTGAACCTAAGACCGCTGAAGTTAAAAGTTGAGTCCTTATTCCCTATGCATCCCAATCACCAGCTCCTCTAGATGATCTGTACCTAATTTTCCAGCCAAAACAAGTCTACAACCTCCTATGTTACTGAACGTAAAGTTTTTCAATTTCTTTTGGCTGAAACGAGCTTTTATAGAGAGAAGTGAGGCTGTCTAGAATTCAAAACTAATAGAAAAACATTCATGAGTTACCTGCCAGGCCACCACCAATAATCGTGTATAGAAGCGTTGTACTATACATTCCTAACTTGTTGTCACTATTAGCTTTTAACATCAACTTTGACCATTAGTCTTATTAAAAAAATATGATAAATTTTTTATAATTGTTATAATTTGATTTGTCATCAATGAATTTGAAATATGGATTATAATTTTACACATATGAACTAATTTTTTTAATAAGATGAATAATCAAAGATGATGTTAGAAGTCAGCGGTGAGATCAATTTAGGAACGAAGGGAGTACTTGTTATAAGGCTACATAATGGCACTTGAATCATAGTAACATGAATTCTTCATTCGCCAAGGCACAAGGTTTTTACTCCATTAGAGTACGGGTATAAGGGAGTTTTTATACCCGTTATGGGTACGGAAAGGTTCTACCCATCTCCGATACCTGATATATCTCCGATATATACAAAAAATATATATTTTCATTAGATATAAGTATATAAAATATTATATCCCATAGATTATTTGTGTATTTTTACCTAATATATCACATTTAATTCAAAGTTGTATAAGTTTAACTTATTATGTGTCAATAAATTGAATACTTATATTAAATATTTACAATAAATATATATAATAACTAATTATAATTGTAGTTGTATTTTTAATGGGTGCCCGCGGCCTGTAAAATTTCCTATGGGTATAGGTATGGGGAAAAACTTTCGGCCGATAGTTAAATGGGTATGGGTATAGAAAAGCAAAATCTGATGGGTATGTACCCGTTGCCATCTCTCGTAGTACACAATTATTGATCTAACGCCACCTTTCGTGGCTGGGTCACTCCAACTCAACAGGGCATACATAGGAGTGTAGCTGATGGTGCACCAGGAGGGCTAGAATATCGTCGCCAGTGCCTTGTGGCATCGCTGGGTTCAAAGCCAGGGCTACGTATCAGAGGCCATGTCTACTGAGCAAAGAGGGTATGGCCTGATACGCAGGTTCAGAGGCCCGGGCTTGTTGGAGAATCACGACTACACTCAGGCCACTATGTACTTAATGCCACTTTGAATGTTTCTCCGTTTGCTCAAAAAGGAAGACATATTTGTTGAAGATCAAAATTGATACCACTGTAAAACCAGAACTTCTGGCTTCACCAGGCAGAATAAGCACAAGGTTATTCAGTCTATTGCAATTCCTCCATAGTGAATTTATTTTACTGCCCATCGATGAACTACGCCACGGCCACGATTCCTGCCACCTGCTGAATTCTTGTTCTTCTGGCCTGATAATGAATCACCTCCATCTTTTGCGGAGCTTCCCACTTGGCTTGATAGTGAGGAGCAACTGCCCTCCGGCAGTGACACCCCCGCCAACGCCCTGGCGTTGGCGTGTACTCTCATCAAACACCATCAGGCGAGACAGCTCTTTCTCGAACAGCATCATGTCGATGTCGCAGAACTGCTCGATGCCAGCGATTACAGGCAAGTACCTCTCCGGTACTGTGTTGAACAGATTCTTCACCATGGCCACGTCGTCCAACGTTCGTGGTTGGTGTACCTCACCAACATTGCTGCCAACCATCCTACATAGTCGTCCCATGTTTCTCCGCCGACCATGTACATGGTGGCGAAGTCGCTCTTTAGCGTCTGCAGCCATGCGTTCTTGATGCGATCCGCCCCAACGATCCTTATTCGGAGGGCTTACAAACTCTCCTTTGAAGTCTTCCTCTTTTCCACCTGCATAAGAATCACTTCATGGAGTGCTTGGAGAAGGTATGCCTTAGCCTTCTTGCAAAGCTTCGCGTCGACCGTCTCGTTGGCCACCGGTTGCACCGCCGCCTTGATGCCCTGGTCCACAACGATCACCTCGTTGCGGATGGCCCATATCATGTAGTTCATCATCATTAGTTGAGGGTACTTGTACAAACTCGAACCTCCACCACCGCCACTGCCACTACTCGCTGTCACCTCCTGGATGATAGATATTGTATGGAATTAGGAATGATATGGCTCTGGATACCAAATGTTGGGATTATCACAGGATCTCTCACACTCTCAATTCCTCACTTTGGTTTGCCAGTGTTTTATTTCTTGCAAATGACCAACAACAGGAAAAAAAACAGAGCACTCGCAAGATTGCTGCCACAGGAACTCTGGGCGTTTGTCTTCTCTGCATTACTTACTAACTGAAACAACGAAAGCTATGCTACTCTTAGTCTATTACATGGAGAAAAACTGGCATTGACACCCCACGACCCGGTCTAACTGCTGCTCATGCCTCAACACGTTTGAAGGAAAAAAAATGAACTAAAGAATGTGGCCACGACGTGAATGACATGATCATCACGAGATAGAAGTGGGAGTTCCCGTGCATGCTGCACCGGCCATTGCTCTGCCCATCGAATGGAGCATGCAGTGCCACACCAAGAGATAGATTCAACATCTGCACCATGGAGTCAGATGGAACCCTATCTAAGCGCTTGAATGCACACCATTGAGCAGTGCCTCCAGCAGGCACCTGCCTGTGAAGATGTACTGGTGGATGGTGCGGCCATTGCAAACAACACAATTGCTGTCAACCCTGAAGTGCTGACGAAAAAAGTTGAGTGCTTATTCCCTATGCATCCTTTTCCCACGAATATGTGTTGCCACGCAACGGCTGGAAGCTTCAATTTCATTATCAGCTTCTCCAGACGATTTGCATGTAATTTTCCAGCCAAAAGAAGTCTAATACATCTTATGCTACAGAATGCGAAGTTTCTCAATTTCTTGTGGCTGAAAACGAGCTATTTATAGAGAAAAGTAAGGTTGTATGGAATTCAGAACTAATAGAAAAACATTCATGAGTCACCCAACACCAATAATCGTGTATGGAAGCGTTGTACTATACTCCTACTTTATTGCCGCATCAGTGGTTCCTTCCTCCATCTCGCCTACATGCATGCTCTGTATAAGGCTAGATATATGGCACTTGAATCATAGTAACATGAATTCTTCATTCGCCAAGGCCCAAGGAAAGTATAGCAGTACATAGGTATTGATCTAAAATCACCTTTCGTTGTTGGGTCACTCTCCAATGGACTCCAACGTGACAGGGCATGCATACCAGGAGCCAAAAGGGTCAGAATATCGTCACCAGTGCCTTGTGACATCACTGGCTTCGAAGCCAGGGCTACGTATGCAGAGCAGCAGAGGCCATGTCTACTGAACAAAGAGGGCGTAGCGTGATACTCAGGTTCAGAAGCCAGAGCTTGTTAGAGGACCGACTACACTCAGTCCACTATGTACTTAATGGCATTGCTTTTCCGTTTGCTCAAAAAGGAATATATTTGTTGACGATCAAAATTGATGCCATGGAAAACCCAGAGCTTCTTGCTTTAACCAGGCAATAATAGCACCAGGTTATTCAGTCTATTGCCAGTCTTCCATGGCGACTTTGTTCTGCTGCCCATTGATGAACTACGCCACCATCCCTCACAGAGCTGAGATGTACGCATGTTGGGGACTTTAAAGCAGTTGCAGCTTGTATGGACACAGCGTTCGGCTTGCAAGTCAAAACTAGGGCATGATCATAGGAAAAGCTCAATCAGGTGCCGCAATCGCCGTGACTGAAAGGAACCGGCGCTCTCCTACAGCTAGCCTGGCAGTTCAGCTCGTATTCCCTCTGCGTCCCTGTTCCATCGAACATCCCATGAAACAACCATGATTTGAACCTCAGTTCTTGCTCTTCATGAGCATCTAAATTTCCGAGATAGAGTTGTTAATTAGTACCTAATGTCTCTTATATATGTCCATCAGTTGCTGATGCTTATGAGGCCACCGGCCGTCACCTGTGCAGCAATTACTTGCAACGCTGACAGAACTAGTTGAATTAAGCATTTAAGCTGCAGTGAGAGAAACAAGCAAGACCACTGCGATGATCCTAAGAGTATATGGGGTTCTTGTTCCCTAGCTAGCATTCCACTTCCATTGTACATATCTTGGCATCCGCGACCATTTCGACCTTGATTAAAAGCGCGAGTACTACAACCTAAAGCTACTGCATTTTGTCAGTAGTATGTGGAAGAGAGGGGGCTTGTTGGAATTCAATTCCAACGGCAATGATTTATGATTTAGCAACCACCATATGAGTTCCATCGCTATCCTACAATTGAAGGAAAAAATTAATAATACTCCCTCTGTTTTAAAATATAAGTTTTTATAGATTTAGTCAGAGTCAAACTTTTATTACTTTGACTATTAATAATATTTTATCATATAAAGATGTTAGCAATAATCTTGACAACGGTGCGTCGTACGTGGTCTTGAGTTCGTTATGTGCGTGAGTTAGTTCGACGTCCAGGTAGGCTGGGAGCAGTCCGAGAACGTGGTAAGTTACCGTTCTGGCTCTACAGCTCATTCGGTGTTGAGGTTGATCGAGTCAGACAAGTCGTTGGAAGTTGACGCCATAGGCGGAGTGCAGCGGAATGTGCCTGCTGATCAGCAAGGGTGCCCGGGTCCTATGGATAAGCGAGAGGCTCACCATCGAGTGGAGTCCAGGTTGTTGGGCGCCATGCGCGCGTGAAGATCACCGCAGGACTGCAGGAGTGGGTGCGTGGGCGCTGTGTCCCCGTGGTGTATAAAACTGCTATGTTTCAGAGTCGAGAGACAGAGAGTCTGCCAGTGTTTTGTCGTTGCTGCAGCTTTGGTCGTCCGGTCGCCTGATTGTGGTCTTATCTCATGTTTCAGTGGTATCGAGTCCGGAGAATAAGAAGCTCAAGATACAGGCATATAAGCACCGTGGTTGTTCGGCGCGGGAAATATCCACTCTCATATACTTTTTGATCGTTTGTCAATACTTGGTTCCAGCGAAAAATTATATTTTTTTACTCATCTTGAAATAAGCTTTCATAAAATAAATAAATCTTATATATTAGAAATTATGTAATTTTCTAAGTAGATGTTATTAGTAAAAGTTAAAAAAATTATTTTAATCAAACTAAAAAAATACTTATATTTTGGAACTGATATAGCAATTACAAGCTGCAAGCATCCAGTTCAGGTTCGCAATGACTGGAATGCATTCAAACATAATACTTTCGACCACTTGCCTCTCATGAGCTAGAGACTGGCCATTTATTTCAATATCTCTAGTCTTTAAAAAGCACAGTTTTTCTTTTCTACGTGCACACAGTAAAATATCTTCGACAGAGATGGGTTAGACTACACACAGAAAATGCACCCAGAGTTACCTTTTCTTGCAAATTCGATGGATAAAATCTCTCCCCAGACACCCTTACAAATCTAACGGTTAACCTTTTCCAGATTTCCCCTTTTTGGGCACACAAAAAACCTCTACATCCTCGATTGTTAGCATTGCAAACTGAATTTTGTTAACCTCTTCCGATTGATCTGCTTCGTAGCATTGATTTTTTAGCGGCATCCGTTTCCGAGGCCATTACTATCTTCCGCCGTAATTAACAAGATTTTGCATGCCTCGGTGCGTCGCGAATGAAGAACTGCATGCCTCTTTTTCCAGGATGGATCGATGACTTTTGCATCGTTGGCCTAGCCCACCAGCAGCAAGTATATATATATATTTTTTTTTTGAGAAATTCGGGGAGAGCATCCCACCTTTTCATTTCTTTTAAAAGCACATACATGAGGGTAGTCACATGTAGGTTACATAAGTAAAGTAGCAGCAGGGGGACGGGAAGAGAACAACATCCATCCTGAACAAGGAGGAGAGACCAAGCACAACACGCTACAAAGAACAACAAAGCATAAGATACAACACACACCGACTACACTTTGCTGATGCCAGTACAACCACCACCAAGTGAATCCACTAATAGAAAATATTATATTATATTTAATAGCAAAAATGTTATCTCTTATTGCAAACACACAAAAAGTGAGCTTCAAATTACAAAGAGATAAAAAGAAAAGAAAAATTGCATAATTGGGTACATCATACATACTGATCTGAATTGTTCGAGTACATTAAATCAATATTTTGTTCATGCATAAGATGGTGAAATGAGCAAAGCGAGTTGTACCATTGATCACATTATGACGTGCATGACTTGTTGACACCATGCATCAATGTAAAGAATCCTTTGCATGTTTGTACGTTCACTGGTTTATGTTTTACCGGGACCATTCAACAATTTACAGCAGCACCTTCCATGAACGAAGATTTCAATCTTCAGCTTTGTACACGGCATATAAAAGTTATATTTAAAAAAGAAGAAAATACGACTCACGAGCTTATCATAATCTTTTTTTTATTTAGGCACAAGATCATACAGTAATAGTCCATATGGCCTTTAGTCGATGTGACATTCGTAGAGCTTGATTTCCATCTTCGAGCGGTAGTAGTAGAGGTCCTTGAATGAGTCGGTGGTGCTGATCGCCATGAAGAAGTCGCCGGTGCCGCCGACGATGGAGAGGTCCCTCATCTTCTCGGCCATGAGGTCGGCGGCGCCTATGAGGTTGAGCATGCCCTTGCAAGCCGCGGAGTCAAAAACGAGGGAGAAAGCGAACCACGCCTTGAGCCCTTCCTTCTTGTCGTAGAAGTAGAAGCCCTGAGCTCTAGCAACGGGCTCAGATGACCGCGCCTGCTCCGCGGCCACCGTGCCGTCAAACACCACGAGCTTGGTGATCATAGCCGCCGCCGTCGCGTTCACGGTGTTGGTGCCGTTGTGGAGGACGTGGACGTCGTGGTGGTAGACCGTCATCCGCTTGCACGGCTCGTCGCTGTAGCTGGAGAGGCCTCCGACTCTCGAGCCGTGGCTAACGCCGGGCAGCAGCGCATGTTGGAATAAACACGCCATGGATGAGTTCCGGGCGTGCTCAGGTGTGAGGTGTTCAGGGTGTTGGTGTATGCACGTATGCATGCAAGCTAGCTTCATCAGGCTGGTTTGGGTCACGTTGCGTCGGGTCAGTTGAGTCCGGATCAAGGTCCAACCACACGAAGGTTTGTTGCGGCGCTGTATGGATTTGATCGAGTCATTAGGATCGTTAGACGGAGATGAGCGTGGTGCCGATCTGTACGGAGGAAGCTGCATGGCCACGTCGAGCAAACGGCTCGCTGCATGCAAAGCGCGCTCTGCGGATCGTGGTGCAACGGCCGGCATGGAGGTGAGCTCCGTGAGCATTTCCCGGTCTATTTAAGCGCCAGTGCTCCTCTAATCAATGTCCAGTCGTTGACGCCGAATCGGATCTAGGCCAACACACCGCTCGCACGTCCGTGTGCGGGAACGTTGGCATTTCTTCAACGTCAGGTTTGGGTAGCACTCGAAAAATCTCGCCTCGAGAGGGACCCCGTGCTAGAGTTGATCCGAGCTCGGTCAGACCAGCCGGTTCATATTCAAACGTCATCGGGACGAAGAAAGAACAGCAAAACAGAGGGTGAGTAAGGGGATTAGGTTTAGAGAAGTGCAAAATGTAAAGACAAATAGTTTAATCGATTAGGATACCCCTCAATCGGCTATGGCCTCTGTTTTATAGAGGTGAGATGGTCTTATCTCGCAGGGCAACGGATCTCTCAAGTTAGGAAAGAATTTGGAATTGATCTGCTGAAAGATTTCCTAAATCGACACTACCAAAGTCTTCGGTAAAGTGTCGGACACTTCGATGACCGGAGTCTCCGATATGACGTCGGAGGACCCGTCGTGTAAATCCGAGGAACCCGAGAGGGCCTACCGAACACTCCGGCACTGTACCGGACACTCCGGTGTATAATACAGCAAACTCGAGAGGGCTTACCGGACAGTCCGGTAATGTGCCGCTCACTCCGGTGAGCTGAGTGGCTAAACTCGAGAGGGTTTACCGGACAGACCGACACAGTACCGGACACTCCGGTGGGCGAAGTGCCCAAACCCGAGAGGACTTATCGGAGACTCCAGCATTGTACCGGACACTCCGATAGGACCATTTTTTGGGTGTCAACACCAGTCCAGTGAATAAAGACCGAGATACAGACGTGATTGGCGCCACGGCGTTCGTCACCGGCAAACTTATGCGTGATCCTGTTGTTCCTCTTCTACCTTAGTCCATCACGTGAGAAAGAGAGGGGAGTGGTTCTTGGATTGTTCCAACAATTGGTATTCAAAGCTAGAAGATGTCTGAATCTCCGAAGAAGGATGACGACACACCGCGAACCGTCGCGGTGGAGCGTGTCGTGCCTGGCTACCAATGTTCCTCCTGGTGATCGAGATAGCTTGGCGTGCTCATGTCAATTAATAATCTTAAAAGGCTGTGACAATGGAATTGGCACCATATTCAGAAGCAACTAATTAAGGCCCTATTTGTTTCTATTATATAATCTAAATTATAATCTATGAATTATATAATGTAGAGATTATAATTTTGGATAGAGGTACACGTGAGGGAATTATACATAAAACTCCTCAAACAAAAGAGAAAATACCCAATAGCTCTAACCTAGGCTATACATATATCTCTAACCGTAATTATCATCTAGACAGACTATAAAACATTTGTACTTTACCACCCCTTTTTTGTGTTTACCAGTACCATGCATAAATACTCCCATCTGAATCTGATTCATAGAAAATGGCACATTCGGGTGAGCTTTATATTTCATCACTCGCGAAGGATATGCTCAACTACAATATCTGGTAGCTACTGGGATAGAAAGCTAGTTTCCACAACAAGCTTTCTATCGGCAGAGGTGGGAGTCGTGGGACTGGTTGGAATTCAGGACCAACAGTAAATATTTATGATTTATTTGATACTAACAAAATCGTACTGTACCAAGTATTTTGGTTTCACTGCATTCCTTGTAGCTACTGCCTCTCGTGAGCTAACGAGTTGGCATGTTAAATTAAATGAACATATCTCAGCATTCATCAAGGTAATTAAATATCACATGATCACATCCCAGTTATTTATTGTTTTCCTGATACTATTTCCTCTGCGTATCGGCCCATTAGGGCACTCCCAATAGTGTATTTATAGCAGTTTCTATACCTATTAATTACCTTGATATATCAACAAATTGCTTATGTGGCACCCTAATTAAGATGGAGAGAGAGAGGAAAGAAAGAAGGAATCGTTTCTGCTCTGAGGGCAGTCCCAACGGTGATTTCTAGAGGTAGTTTCTATAAGCAATAAATTGTCATTTAGACCTAGTAGTTTCTATGTACAGAAAAAGTTAATGATCTTTGCATGCTTCTAAAGAGTTGTTTGATCAGTTGTGGCAAAGTATTTTGTTGCCTCTCCAATATTCTGCTCCCTCCAGTTTTAAAATATTGACACAGTTCACTTTTAACATCAACTTTGACCATTCGTCTTACTCAAAAAATTTGTTCAAATGTATAAACTTTTATTACTATTTGATTTATCATTAATAAAATTTAGATCACAACTAATAATTTTACACATTAAAATAAATTTTTTGAATAAGACGAATGGTCAAAGTTGATGTTAGAAGTTTAATAATTTAAAACCGAAGGGAGTATAAGATAACAAATGGTGAAAAATAGCAAAAGACAAAAATATTGCAATAGAAATAAGAAAACAACACAAAATATGTTGACTGGTGATTTAGTATCATATTAAGCAAG
Organism: Zoysia matrella; assembly: GCA_001602295.1. Taxonomy (NCBI): domain Eukaryota; kingdom Viridiplantae; phylum Streptophyta; class Magnoliopsida; order Poales; family Poaceae; genus Zoysia; species Zoysia matrella. The sequence goes on along the minus strand of BCLG01000643.1, from coordinate 7,767 downwards.
ATAGTAACTCAAAGATAGCACGACTTGTAGATAACAGGCCCCCCCATTGTAACATTTCATGCTTTCAAATTTTCCCAAAGAGAGTAAGTTCAGAATTTTTCAGAAGTTCTGAAGTTATGAATTAGGGGAAACCAATTTTGGAACATAATTTCTCTAAAAGTTGGTCCAACTTTTTGAACATGACTCCAAACCGAAACTCCAAATTCTAAACAAGTATCGATCTTCCAAATCATGTAGTTTCAAATCTAGTTCGAAATTCAATAGGATTCCAAAACAAAAGTTGTTTATCTATCTCTGTTCTACCGATCTGCAAAGTTTCACATGGTTAGGACTTCGGGAGGTAATTCTTCCAAAGCTTCGAAGTTGGTTACTTGATCAGCCTTCAGTAGACTTCCAAGTCATCTTATCAGGTAACCAGCTACGAAATTCAATATCTTTCAGTTCCTCGTGGAACTGCCTGTGCATGTCAGTAGGATAGTAGAACACTTTGCCAAGAACTTCTCTACCAAGTTTCGTTCACATCGGAGATCGGTAGATACTTCTTTAAAACCTACGAAGTTGGTATGATCTGTTTTTCAGCAGATTTTCTTAATCATTTACCCTTTTTCGAAGTTCCATATATTTCATCCTACTTTATGTTTGATGATTATTTTTGCAAAGGTTGACGATATATATTAAAACCGATATGAACATTGTGTATATTGAGAATCAGCGTGTATAAAACATATATCGATATATACAGATGTAATACATGCTGGAGCCATGCGTAAACGTGTATACATAAATACAGTTGAAATGCTAATGGCCGGGATAAAATATTATACGTGCTAATGGTCGGGATAAAATATTAATCCCTGTTTTTACTAATTATCTCCATCCAACAAATCTGGCCGGTATTGTGCAGAACAAAATTTGAAACAAACTTCGACGACCTGCTCGGCTAGATGGATTATGTGATGAACTGATCTGGATCCATGCAGGCGACGAAGTCAAAACAAATCCCTGGCCACCGCGTGGATTGAGCTGGCCGCTGGTTACGTAACTAAGTCAAAACAAACTTCCTACGCGTGAAGTGCGATGAAGATGGCCAATTCGTTTGCATGAGGATTTCACAGATGATAGAAGCATGTATGGCCACATATGAATACATCTAGAAGCAGTCTACGTAAGTTGTGGGCTCCTGGTTTTTTTTGTGTTCACGTCGAATCATGCTCAATAAACGAAGCGTGTTGCCGCATGCGCATGCAAAACTAAAATACCTGCACGTGAGGGAAAGTCCAAGCAAATTAAACTTCAATGTTATCTACCACAAGATTGAAAGAATTCTGTTTTAAGTTGCCGCACGCCAACCAACAGACCGTGAATGGAGCTGGCCACATGCATGCAACGAGGTCAAAGAGAATCCCTGGCCACCGCGTGGATTGAGCTGGCCGCCGGTTACGTAACAAAATCAAAACTGAATGGAGCTGGCCGCATGCAAAAGGATCAGAACAAACTCCTAGCAATGGTCGCGTGAGGATAAGAACACGCCCAGGGCCTCCGGCTTATAAAAACAGCCCTCCAGCCGAAGAAAGGCAGAGACGAAGACGACGCCACCAGGCTGCTGCTAGCGCTTGTTGCCGAGGCCGCGTCTATACAGAGAGACCACGCTGTCACGCCGTGCATCTCAGCACGCACCGCACTGCTAATTGCCAGAGCATCGTCACACAAGGTCCTCAATGATGACGATGACATCCATGAAGCCCAGAGTCGTTCTTCCAGCGTCGATGGCCCACGGTGAGAAACTGCAGCTAGATCTGAGCGAGTTGTGAATCAGCAGTCTGCTTGTTGTGACAGCAAACAGATGAAGACGGGTGTCTCACATACATGAGCACCGATAGTCTGCCTGTTGTGACAGTGAATCAGCGGTCTGCCTGCCGTAATAGTGAATCAGTGGTCTGCCTGCCGTGACAGTGAATCAGTGGTCTGCCTGTTGTGACGGTGAGTCAGCGGTCTGCCTGTTGTGACAGCGAACAGATGAAGACGGGTGTCTTACATGCATGAGCATCGGCAGTCTGCTTGTTGTGACAGTGCATCAGTGGTCTGCTCGTTGTGACAGAAAACAGAGAAGACGGGTGTCTCACACATGTATGAGCGTCGACAGTCTGCCTGTTGCGACAGAAAACAGTGGAAACCGTGGAGAGTCAGCATAATCAGCATGAACATGTCCGAAAGATCAGTTTACATATTGAATTCAGAAAATCCACATGATCTATGCTCGTGTTCTGGAGTCTAGGATACGGACGAGCCACGTGTATAGGACAGATCATGTGCCGAATCCAGAGAGGCTATGGGATCAACTCACACGTGTCCCATATTCGAGGATATATGTTCAAAGAGCCTGATCACGCATTCTCACATCAAGCATCATCCAATCAACAACTGTGAACCAAGTCACCACTCCATCAGTGCGTTCTATGCAACGGGATTGGACATGATTGCCGGGTACTGACGAGGCGAAGGCAACATACATCGTTCAAGTAGATGAAGACATGCATTCATGTGACTGAGCACCGACGAGGCGAAAGTCCACTTCATCGAATGATTCCGTTCGCACTAAAAGTATTGATAGCACAGTTGTCATTTGGGTTCAGCATTATATGTATTGCTTATGAAAGAAGAGTAACACTTTACATGAAGAAACGACCATTGTGCGCAGCTTAATCGGAGGTGTTTTACAGACTCGCTCTGTAGATGTAATTAACCGGGCGACCCTACATGGCCCCAGGAATTAGCGAACTACGCAATTTCTCAAGTCAGATATCTCCTTAAGCACGACGCAGAAGGCAGAAGAAGACAGTCATGTTGGAATTCTGTATTTTGTAAATCTCACATGATTAATGAAGTATATTATTCCAGCCAGTTATATTATTCTTGTCTTCATTTTGTTTTCACCAACACTTTACAAGAACGTGTGCATGTTGGTTATCTTGTAGACCACATGTTGAAGAACTTTCTACAAAGTTTCGTTCCATTTCGAGGTCGTTTGCTTGTCCTTTTTCTGTGCACAAAATGACTAAGTATTAATCTGCACTGGATCACCTGTCACGCGGGCCCCACCCGTCAGCCTCACTGTTGGGTCTTCTTCCTTCTCTTGGCGCCAGCGCGCCCCCTTCCGTGGCGGGCATGCAAGGTGGCCACGCCACTCTTGCCAAGGCCGAGGGACACGCGCCCCTCCCCGAGTCCATGACCTCCCCCCCCCCCGCCCCTCGGCCGGCTCTCTCTCCCCCTCATTCTCTCCTCTCTCGGCCGCACACCATTGTTCTGTGGAATGCCGACCTCCGAGCCTCCCCGGCCTTCGTTCTCCGACGGGGAGCCGCGCCACCCCGCCGTCTAGCTTCCTCTGGCCGCCACTCCGCCATCCCCATGCTGCGGCGATCGGATTTCGGGCTTTCCCCAACTTTCGAAGCTCTCGGACCCGCCGCCTCTCCTCCACCAAATCTGGAGTGCCAATTTCCTTTGATTCTTGTCGGGTCGTTGTAGATCACAACCGTGCCCACCTCCTTGGTGTTTCAATCGACAGGTTTCGTGAGCTTTTGCGCTGGGATTTCGAGCTCGACGCCGTCGGACACCAGAACCGCGTCCCCCTCACCGGTGTCGACCCATCTCCGCTCCTCCTCCATGCCGACAACCTCCGTGCTGGCCTTCTCCTCATCGTTGTGAAGCTCACGGTGAAGACTCCGAGTTTCATTGCTCCTAGTGCCGGCGCGACCTCGCCGAAGTTCCATTTCCGCTGCCTCACGCCGGCAGCCCGCTCTGGTGAGTTCCCCACGCCGGTGACCACCCCACTAGACTCCCCTGTTGACGGCAGCCACGGTGGTGTGAAGACGGGCCGTGGCCACTGTCGGCCAGCCGCCTCCGGCGCGGCACCACC